>JALLLS010000090.1:0-135944 GCA_025094145.1 Spinellus fusiger | reverse complement strand
TCCATTTCTTTATTCTATTTTCATTGATACTCTTCCACGTTTCTTGAGGTTTGCTTCGGTATCCCCAATACTGGTTGGTATGCACCCACCTACCATGGGACGGTCCATTAATCTCTGTGCTCGAAATCCTTTCTCTTTTGCTTCCCCACAGGCAACTGTTCACGCATTGCTTGACGAGTTACAGAATTCCCTTCACAATCCTTTTCCTACTTCTACAGTTTCGGATGACTCTTCTGAGTCGTCAGATTCCTCTTACAGTCCGTCTCATGCCACTGTTACTTGGGCTCCTGTGAATTGTTTGTTGTATGCTGATGATGTGGCTCTTATGGGCTGCCCAGAAGATATACATCGAATGCTGGCACTTGCCGAAATTCACTCGACCCTCCTTGGTTACAAATGGAGTCCCTCCAAATGTGAAGTACTCAATGCCCCGGCCAATGTGCCGTTTTACCTCTATGGCAACGAGCTTCCAACCTGTGATACTTTCAAGTACCTTGGTATCCCCTTTTCACGTCAAGGTATTAACCAAGACGCACTTTTCTCACACTCACAAGTCAAGGCAATTGCAGTGATGCAAAAGCTGAGAGGAATGGGTGTAAACATGTATGGCTTTGGGATTACAGCAGCCCTAAGAGCGTATACTGTTTTTGTTCGGCCTATCCTTGAGTATGAGTTGGTTATTTGTAATGTCAATAGACTAGGCATCCGCCCGCTACAAATCTGTCAGTCTGCTTGTCTGAGACTTTGTCTTGCTAGATCTGCTACTGCTAGGTTTGGAACGATCCAGGTTGCCCAATTAGCTGCCCTCCCTAACATATACTCTCGTTTTCTTTATCTGCAAGCCAAATTTGTTGAGCGCGCAGCTACCCTTCCTGAAGACACCCTCCTTTGGTGCCTTGTCCCGCAGCTTGAAGCACCCCAGAGTAAAGCCAGATGGATTAAGCTACGTGGCAATGTACTCTGGCAAAATGCTCAAAGAATAGGACGGGCTCACAACCCTCCTAAATATCCATTAAAAGTAGCTTATCTTGAACGTCTTCAAAGTGAAATTACTAGTCTAGTACGTGGCAAGAATCCGCTGGTGACGGTAGCCTGTGGACTATGTAGACCTGTTTGGGACCCAATTCTTCTACTACCGTGCACGCGCAAAGAAAGACATCGTCTACTAAAATGGAGGATTGCTTGGTTACCACCAACACCTTCAGTTCCTTGCCAATGTGGCCATCCATCTGCCAATCGGGACCACTTTCTCACATGCACATATGTTGAACATGAACGCTCCATGTTCTTGTTCTTCCTAGTTCCTGCACCACCACAAGACGTTCATCCAATTGACTATTGTCTAAATCTTCTGCCGCGCACGGTTAAGTCTTTTGTTAAATGGCGAGACCTTTGGCCCAGTTTGTTAATACTGCTGCAAGCCATTGATCGAGCCACGTCTACTCGAGACTTTAAGGTAGAGCCATCAGCTGGTAGCTTGCTCATTGAGGCTGCTGATGGGTGTGTTGAGCGGGAACGCCAACGCCGCCATAGAGTGCAAAGACTCCTGCAGCAACAGACGCTGTATCCTCACTTTTCCTCCGATCTCTCCTCTACCACTCATTCTTAGCCCGTTTAGCAAAGCCAGAAGCTGCTATTATGCCTGCTGTATTTGTGTCCTCAGGATAGTCCGAGTTGCTCTAAGTATCCCTCGTTGGATTTCGAATCGCCACAGGATGACGGTTATCTTTTTGGTGTCCTGGTTTCCTTGCTGACTTTATGGCCTTTTGGATGTCTATTCATAATTCTCATTTTACCATCATTTCTCATTTTTCATTAATTTTCCCTCATCTGAGGTTTTGTATTTCTCGGTCCTTCTATTTCCCATTCATTTGCATTATTTTTTTCACTTTTGCATTTGAAGTGTTTATATGTTTATTCTTATTTATTTTTTCCAAAAGTTCTCATAGGGTGGCTAACATGCCCAATGTGCGAATAGCAACCAACACCCAAAAATAAAAATACTTTGAACTGTAGAAGTTCAATGTTTATTGTAGACTCAAAATATGTCTTTAAATACTTTTTTTCTAGTGTGCTATCGTTCTTCTTGTCACCTAATTAGCCTTTCTCTTATTACTAGTATCTGAAACAGTGACTTTCGAGTGTCAAGAGAACCTGACTGTCTCTACAATAGTATACTTACTAATCTTGTATGACTGTAATCTACTTAAAATTTATTTCCAAATGCAATAGCACTGCAATTTACATCTAGTGCTACTAATATGGACGATAAAAACAACAATGTAATAGTGATTGAACCTTAAATCATTCCTTATATCGTAATGGCCAATCAACCAATTATGCTTAAAATTACATTAACATATCTAAAACCAAGAGATAGAATGAATATTGCTTTAGAATTAAGAAATTAATAGTGTTTTAGTAACCTCGTAACTAAAAATTCTTACATGGCTATCTTATCGTCCATATTAGTTGTGCTAGATGTAAATTGCTAAGTGCTATTGCATATGGAAATAAATTGTAAGTGGTATAGTATAGAAAGATTGAAATAGTGTTGCCCATGGCTGATCAGCAAAATAGTTTTTCTGCTTTCGATAAAAATAGCAAATAATTAACTTGAATTTTAAAAAGGGTCTTATATATCATAGCAGCTTCATCAACAATCCCAAACAACTATTAAAGCAAGAGCCGTATAAATATATAAATATATGCTCAAAAATAATAGAATTTCTTTTTATTGTTATTATATTTTATATAATTTTATATGATAGCATGCTAATGATGATCATTATACTAAGTAATTAATGATCTTAAATAGTTTGGGCACATTGACTTTCATAGTGAGATTGAAAATAAAAATGATAAATGTATAAATACTATGATTACAGTGTAATAATTTATTGTAGTTTTCTCTTGCAACAAATGTCTTCTTTTTATCATTCCCTTGTTCAGAAATATTCTCTATCAAACAATATCTCGGATGATAAAGCTTTAATAATTGCAGGAGCCATATCTGTTGGCACTGCTATGTATATAACCTATTCTGTGACTAAAATTAAAGAGAAAAACACAATTAAAGAGATTCCTATGCCTAGTGGAAGGTACCCCTATGTTGGTAAAAATTAAATACCAGACTATTCAGCACCATTTCTAACACTGTTCTCTAGGGCATATATTGCAACTAAGTGATTTGCCCCACCTCAATATGCATGAGTGGCATAAAGAACTAGGTAAACAAAGGATTCTTATTCAAAGAAAGAGTTACCATATTTTGACCACGATGTATGTAGGTTCTATCATTAAAGTCAAGATGGGCGTAAAAGACTTTGTCGTTATTTCCGATCCTTTAATTGCGCATGAAGTATTCGTAAAGAACGGATCTATTACTTCATCGCGTCCCTATCAGAAATTTGGCAACGAGCATTACGGTATTGGTGGCAGGTAATAATGAGTAGAAAAACTAAAATCACCTATTCTTATCATAAAATATCTGTAGAGGCATCGTACTTTCAGAACATGGAGCAAAATGGAAAAAAGCACGAATGGCTGGTAAATACACACACACATACATACATAAAGGTGTTTGGTTTAATTAATCAATCGTTACAGCTAATGACTTCTTGGCACCAAAGGTTGTGAATGAATTTTCATATTTACTCCAACAACAAAGTGATATCCTTGTAAAGCAACTCGCTGAGAAAACCTCATTGAATGGAAAGGTGTATCCATTTGACGACCTTCTTCTTAATTCTCTCAATTTGGTTCTGACAGTTTGCTTTGGCACATATATTGAATCAACTGATGATCCTCTTTTTACTAAGATTATACAGATGATTGATACCAGTCTAGAAATGTCTGGTCTGAAAGAGGATCTAGAGTCATACTTCCCTTTCCTATCTTTCGTGGGGTACTTAAACAACAGGGAAAAGAGACAGATTCAATGGGTGAATGAAATACGCAACCCAATCATACAAAGCTTATTGGACAAAGCTATCAAGGGAGATGTCGATTGTACACTTAAAAGAGCATATGAAGCAGATAATAGAACAAGATATGATAACGAAGACTTAATAGTCATTGCAAGTAAGTTAAGATAGAAAAAAAAATTATCACTGCAAGAAACTAACTCCTATTTAAAGATGATCTTATTAATGCTGGAACAGATACCATTTCTGTCACACTTTCATGGGCCTTTGCTTATTTTTCTCAGTACCCAGAAGTCCAAAAGAAGATTTGCAATGAGCTGGATTCGTTTATTAAAGAATACAAGCGTTTGCCTGATTTCTCAGAGCGTAATTGTTTTCCCTACATGATAGCTGTTCAAAGAGAGCTATTCCGATTATTTCCACCAACTCCTCTTGGAGCTCCTCGTGTTGCCGAGCAGGATTGTAAGCATACTAAAGTCATAAACAGTACATAGAGATTAAATAATCACACTGTATCTATAGTCATTGTATCAGACTATTTAGTCAAAGAAGGCACAGCACTTATCACCAATGTGTACAGTATACACCAAAACCCTGATTATTTCTCTGAGCCTGATAAATTCATTCCTGAGCGTTTTATGAGCAACACTTCTACAATGTATGCATCTGCCAATGGAAATATAGCAAACAGAGATCAATATAATTTTGGATGGGGAAGGTAAAAAAGAAAGAAAGAAGGCTTACCTATACACATAATTTGATCACTAATATTGGCCTGTGATTTTGTTTAGACGCATTTGTCCTGGCATTTACTTGGTAAGATTATAAACAAAATAGAAATGTAACTAACCATTAAACTATTTGTGATTGAATTTCATAGGCAGAGATAAAAATATTCCTCGTATATGTTAGTGTTTGGTCACAGTACATTGTTGAGCCAAAACTCGATTCAAATGGCAAGCCTGAGTATGGGAATGTTCCAGATCCAGTGAATGGTGGTTTTGTTATGAAGCCTAAGCCTTATGAAGTGCGATTTATTGAACGTTCTGACAAGATGTTATGAAATTATATGTTATTTAATTATATATCAAATGATAATCAACTAAACCTGTAACAATAAATATATTTTATTACAAAGTTTTATTTACACACCCAAAGATTTTTGGGATATATAAGAAAATATCCTGAGAATAAAATCGCAATATTCTTATGATTGGCTAATGTGTTTAAAGATGTCTTTTCGCTGTCTAAATGATCAATTTCAAACTCTACTTACCCGTTTAAGCAATGACGATTGACTTTGCAATTAAAAAGTATAAAATTGGCTGTAAAGACAAGAAATAGAACAAGAATCACCCCAAAATTACAACTCAGTCACTGAATTTATTGTTTAACATAATGTGTTAACTATAAGCCCATAGTATTTGCAGCATAACACTGCTTAAGAAAGATGCATTACAGAACACACTGAATTAACTCTAGTGGTCATTGTCCATAAAAGAGAACCAATCTCACTTACATTGAGTACAGTGTATTCATTCATTGACTCAATATTAATAATCACTCCAACTGTCTCATTGTAACTGGTATTAACAATAGTACTTAATGATTACAAAGTATTGTTTCTAATAATGTCTCTTAGGCTCAAGGCAAATAGAGTGTGAATTGTTTGACTTGTAAATTTGACTTGTGAATTTGATGTGAATTTGACTTGTGAATTTGACTTGTGAATTTTATGAGTGGAGGCTAGTGTATACCCCACCAGAATAGAGAAAGATAAATTATTTGTTTTGATAATCCCGTCCTCCTGTTATTTCCCACACTGCACATACAACTTAACACTTAAGTACTCGTCAAGATGAGCATAACTGAGCAAGGTAGTGTGCCATTATTAACAAAGAGAAACAATAAAAAGAGGTGATAGACAATACCAAACACTATTCTTAAGGTAAAAAAAGGTAAGTAGTGTCTTCATCTGGGCTATGGCTTATTCTAATGTATAAGACACTCATTGTATTGTTATTAGGCAAGTAAAGACTCTTTTCAAGTCAGTCTCAGGTGGTCTTCTATACTATCTAGGGTTTCTAGGGTATACTCCTGAGCACAGTTATCTATCTCCCAAGGATAAATCACAAAGCTTTTAGTTTGTGGATTCTATTGCTATGAGGGAATGCACTTGGGCAGTAGCTATAGTCATAATATAGTATTAGCTATACTATTACAATAAACAATTTTATTCATAAACAATATATTCTATTGATAATACAATTTGATATTGAGGTATCCACAAAAGGAAACAAATATTTGGATATCCGCAAACCTTTCGTTTTAAATGCAGTTCCATAAAAGGGAATTTTTAAAGTGACGTAAAAGGAAGGAGGTATCATCGCTTAAAGGCCAGAAAAATCTTTGGGTGTGTATTATAAAAAGTAGAGAAGTAGCAATGTGAAATAATAAACATCAGAGTTTAATTACCTGTCAACTTCCAGGATTATCTTTGAACTAAAAAAAAAAAGTCATTAATGACAGCATAATAATATTAACTGAGAATATTCTTCTTTTTTATTTATTTATTAATGCCTCCAATCTCTACATCATTTTACTTTACTTATCTTTATTAAATAAATTCAGTTAAGAATAAATATAGATAAATATATTATCAAGAATAACAGGATTCCTAATAATGTTTAAAAGAGACAAGACATCTTTTTACAATTAAGCCATGAAAAAATGAAAAAGAAGATAGTATGCCTTTCTAGACGCATGCTATCAAGACATGTATGCTCGATACAGATAAGATTAACAATGAGATGTCATTTCTAATCAGCTTCAATCAAATGCTCAGATGTATCAAATTTAATAGAGAAAATAACTCTTACAAGTCATTAGACTAGCACATAAATAGTTTAAAGCATCACCCTACTCATAGTGATGTTTATCCATTGATAAACATAAGTTTTCTCATTTTGTTCTTTTCCTATTTTCTTTGTTGTGATTTTTAGCCTTTATTATAAATACATGCGCTATACACACTTTAATAAGATTTATTCAATAACATCTCTTCATTTACTCATTTGTTAAGTCTTATTATATGTATTGTCCATTTAGACTTTCAGTACTTTCTCTATTCTTTAATTGATTTGCCTGTGTGTTAAATTAGTAGGCAGTTTTTCCATTACTCCTCCCCTTTAAAGAATGAATGAGGAAGACTCTAAAAGACCTTTTCTGATGCACAGAAAACAGCAATATTAGTCAACTAGATATAGCATAAAAAGATGATTTGGAAAATGGACAGCTAAGAATATCAGGAGTATATGAGAGAAGGGACAAGGAAATATGCATTGATATCAAAATTACATAGTTCACAAGTAAGTCCTTGATTATTTACTCTACCATGAATTAGACCTGATTCATGACATTCTTCTCAATAGACCTCTTACTAGCAGTCAAGTCTTTGGTGTAGTACTATAGGCCATTTGGTATGGTTACTGGACCAGCCACTTCCATAATTCTCTTCTCCTCTGTCTCTCTCTCTCTGAATGTTCTCGATTTTTCCTTCCCACCCTCATCCTCGAAAAAACAAAGACATGTCATAGTCTAGTATATTTCTACCTTGCCCCTTTTCCTCTTGCACTTGTCTTATTTCTTTTAGCTAGTTCTGTTTTCTTTTTCTTTTTCTTTTCTATTTTTCCAATTTTTCTGCAAGTGACTTGTCCACTATATTTTCCCAGCCAGACCTCTCAGTGCGACGTATGACAGTGTAAAGACGCTTAATAATCATAATAATAAAAAGTGTCTTATACAAAAAAAAAAAAGAAAAGAGAATAGACTTCAACTTTTCTTGGTGTGGTACAGTGAGAGTTCAAAATCTTAGGTATATCCTAAATCCAGACTATAGTTTTACCCTTGAATTTTATTTTGTTAAACATTATTCATTTATTAATTTCCTAGTCTAATGTCTACCTCATCTAACAATGGTAAACAAATCAAAAGACTTCCAGGGAACTGGATGCTTCAAGGCTAAAGAAGCACTGGATGGAAGTCTATACTTAATTAGGGGGAGGTTGTATGTGAATTGATAAGGGGTTCATTTCAGATAATAAATCAGCTTTGCAGGCAAATGACCACCAAAGTGTCTAAGATCACTTTCAAAAGGATAATGAACAAACTTAGCCTGTTTTATTATAGGGTAATCAGAAAATCCTCTCTCACCAATAAATACAAAAAGTCAAGGCTTGCTTGGGCCAATGCCTACCTTCATTAGACATAAAAATACTGGAGGACTATCACCTGGCCTGATAAGTCAAAGCATTAATTGATGATAATCAACAATTATTGTACCAGAGTCATACAAAGAAAGAAAGAAGGACTGGACCCAAAAAACATAAAGCCCACCAGGAAGTTTGGCAGCGGTGGCGTGATGGTGTAGGGTTCTTTCTTTGGTAAAAAAAAGTCTCTACTATGTGTTTAGTGTATTTTTTATGACAAAGAATAAGTATTCTATATTAAAGAAACATGTCGGAATGTAAAAACTCTACCTAAGATTCTGTGCAGCTACTGTACTTTAGTTTCCTTGCCAATGTGCCCACCCATCTGCCAATCGGGACCACTACCTTCCATGCACATTCGTTGACCATGAACGTTCCATGTTCTTGTTCTTTCTAGTTCCTGCTCCACCACAAGATATTCATCCCATTGACTATTGTCTAAATCTTCTGCCGCGCACGGTTAAGTCTTTTGTTAAATGGCGAGACCTTTGGCCCAGTTTGTTAATACTGCTGCAAGTCATTGATCGAGCCACGTCTACTCGAGACCTTAAGGTAAAGCCATCAGCTGGTAGCTTGCTCATTAAGGCTGCTGATGGGTGTGTTGATCAGGAATGCCAATACCGCCATAGAGTGCAAAGACTCCTTCAGCAACAGACGCTGTATCCTCACTTTTCCTCCGATCTCTCCTCTACCACCCATTCTTAAACCGTTTAGCAAAGCTAGAAGCTGGTAGTGTAGTTGCTGTATTTATTTTCAGGATTGTCCGAGTTGCTCCAAGTATCCCTCGTTGGATTTCGAATCGCCACAGGATGACGGTTATCTTTTTGGTGTCCTGGTTTCCTTGCTGACTTTATGGCCTTTTGGATGTCTATTCATAATTCTCATTTTACCATCATTTCTCATCTCTCATTATCTTTTCCTCATTTGAAGTTTTATATTTGAAGTGTTTCTATGTTTATTATTAAATTTTCAAACGATCTCACAGGGTGGCTAATATGCCCAATGCGCGAATAGTAACCAACACCCAAAAATAAAAATACTTTGAACTGTACTTTAGTATTTTCTCCCCAAATTAGCAACTACCACATTCAACTTGTGGCGAATGTCAGTATCATGCACGTTGTTTACAGTGAGAGTATTTACAGGGACTAAACTATTCAAAATTAAAGTGTTTATGCTTTAAATGAAGGTGTTTATTTATTTAGATAAACTAATGTTGATATAATCAAAGAATACTGTAGAGATGAGCTATGATAAAATGCAATAATAGCCATTCATTTATTTTTATTAACTAATAGAACAGTTGAAATTTTGAATACTTAAGTATTTTTATATGGAATGATGGTCTGTCTATCAACGTGGCATAGAATAAGTTGTATGAGTCAGTTAAAAGTGATATGGCTACTGAATGTTTATTACAATACATGTCAGTGCAGCGCTAAGAGTATGTTTGTTTACCATGATATTACTCTCTTAATTCTAAGTCCAAATAGATCAACTCTTTTACGGCCATAATAAAAAATAAAAATAAAAATAAACTTAGTTACTCAATACTTGACGTAACTTGCAGAGTGCTTCTTCAAATCTACTAAGATTGTCTTTAGCTATCTTTTAGTCATTTCCATCCTATTTCAGGGTGCATATAAGCTCTTCAAACACACAAACACACACACACACAGTAAGAGGTGGCATATACCCTATAGTTATATACTTTATTGAATAGAGCATATAACTATCTATACTAGATGACAATGACTATAGTCTACCATGATATCATTTATTATTGGAATTAACAGAGTATATTATGAATAGTTATATGCTTCATTGACACACATATGTATGAATCTTGGGTTGATAAGTAGCATCATTGAGTTCAATGAGTTAAATTACCAGCACATCACTCATTAAAAACAGGAACAAAGTTGTTTTGAAGTATCTTTATTCAATCTACACAAAGTTCAAAAAGAAAAGTATGATATAAAAGTAAATAATAATATCAAATCTACCAACTACATTGGTATCTGGAGTGAATTATTGCCAGTCCAAGGTAGAGATGTAAAGCCATCTTCCATGCTAGAAAATGGTAGCAACAAATACGGAGACTCTATGCCCAAGTGTCTTGATGTCATTTATCATGATAGACTGATCTTTATCTATAGTATCTAATTATAAACACCACAATGTGTCTACTCTACAACTTTTATGACAAGCAAAAGGAAAAGGAAAAAAGCAAAAAAAGCAAAAAAGGAAAAAAGCAAAAAAGAAAAAGAGTATACCCTACAACAAATAGACCGGGTAATGGTTCTGTCTATGGATTTCAAACACATACAGTAGAATCCTACTATTTTCACTACTCCCTGCCCCTGTCTTTCCACAGATTCGCACCTCATTTGTCCGTGATGAAGTACAATAGAAAACCAAAAGATTAGTAAGTTATTCATCATACCCCTTATTCCTTGTAGAATGTCCCATTTGAACACCACTAGAAATAGAAATACATGGCTTACATAGACAGGAGGATCCAGTATATACCAACAAAAAGTACTCATGGGATAACACTCCAAAAGAGACCCATCCAACCCATGGGATGTAGTGTGTGTATAAGAAGAGAGAAATAGTAGTAACAGTGACAGTAACAGTGACAGTAATAGTATTAATAATAGAAAAGGCTTGTACTTCTCTGTTCTTTGTATCCAAAAGAGTATTCAGCTGTACTGTAGGACTAGATTCAATTATAGACTGACTGATAGACTGACAGTTCTGCACTCGATTCTTTTTCCCTTTTCTTTCTTTCTTTATCATTCTTTTTTCATTCATTATAGACTGTAGATTCTACACAGACTGACCAACAGAAGGAGAGGGGAGATCAATTGAATGCGCTGGCTCACATTTTTAGTTGACTTAATTTAAAAAAAAAGAAAAAAAAAGAAAAGCAAGAAAAAACACTAATGTTTTTCATTCACTCATTCATTCACTCATTCATTCATTGATTGATTCATTGATTCTTTCATTTTTTTTTCGGGATCCATAGGAGCCTCGCCTTTGTGAATATGTACAAATGTATCCAACGTCCATCGTATCACGGGGAAGAAGGGAAAAAAGGGAAAAAAAGGGAAGAAGAGTTACGTAAAATAATAAAATAGAAAATGGAAATATTTTCAGCAGTTCAAAGGTATGAGAAAAAGGGAAGAAGAATGCGCTGTGTGCATACAGGGGTAAAAAGAAGAGGACAAGGCGGGGAAAGGAAAATACATACTAAGGGTGAGCCAAGGTGGCGTGGGAAAAGGGAAAACACAATGGTAGTGGCAGTGGTAGTGGCAGTGGCAGTGGCAGTCAAGAAGAAAAGAGGAGAGGGAGGAGAAGAAGGAGGAATCTGTATAAAAAATAATATGTACCAAGCATGGGAGGTGTGTTGGTTGGCTACTTCTTCTTATGCGCTGACGTGCTTGCTTTTTTCGCTGGAGATGCTGTGCCCTATATCACAAAAGAATATTCATGGATACTGCCGCTCTTATAAAACAAATCTTACCCCTCGCATTTTCAGTAGATCCGAGCCTATTTCTTCTTCCGTTAACCTAAATATCAATGACGGGCGTAGTGGATGAGTTAAGGACAAGCAATAAGAATAAAGTCCATAGCAACTCTATAGTAGGCCTATGGGATAGAGAATAAACATATGAAAAGGATATCTGATGACTGTTTCCGTTTGCTGGATTTGACTTCTGCAGTTTCATTGCCTCGTTTACGGAGGTTCCGCTTTTGTGGTCGGGTCTGAGTATCCATGGGAACATCTAATGAAAATAGGGTGACATGGTTACGTCAGTCGATCCAATCATTGCACCCCTTTCAAGTGGAAGGATCCTAAAAAATTACCCAAGGTCAAATCCCCATTGTCTTTTTCGTCTTTGAGTTTCCTGCGTTTTGCCTCCAACACAGCAAATAACCGTTCACGCACGCTTTGTGTTTCCATCTGAAGCAATAGCAAAATCAGTAAAAGATACCAGTCCACTGTATTGTATTACTAGTATTGTATTACTGGTAGAATACTGGTGGTAGAATACTAGTGGTAGAATACTAGTGGTAGTATACTAGTGGTAGTGTAGATACTACCACCATTGCTACTGGTATACTCTATAGTGGAATACTACTGCTACCACTACCACTAATGAAATAGCAGTAGAGACCAGCACTGCACTCTACACTCTACACTCTACACTCTACACACTACACTCTACACACTACACACTACACACTACACACACACTACACACTCTACACACACTCTCTACTTATTAAAACCCCCCCACTAATACACCACCCGCCAAAACCACTCACCAAATAATCCTGCTCTGCTTGGTATATCAGTCGTGCTGCATGGGTATCCGTCTGATATCGCTGATAATCCCAGAACAACTGTGAATCTTCAATCATCTTTCGCTTCTTTATCTCGTGCTTCTGAAGATTCTCACTGAGATCAACATGGGTATCTTCAGTACCATGGAGTGAATAAATAGGCGGATGTGTTCTTCACTACTTACTCGACATCACCTGACGAATTTCTTGCCGGAGTGTTGCTAGTTTCTCTGTGTAAATACTAGGGAAGAAGGATGAGTATTTCCTGCACCACTGCGACCCATAGAAAACACATCCACACATCCACACACACATCCACACATCCACACATCCACATACCAATAAAGAGAGAGAAGGAAGGTGTATATAGACACACATTCTTTCCTTTTCTCTCTTTATTAGTATGTGTGTATGTGTTCTTACCGTGTACTGCTCTCATGAAAATCAGTTTCCAACTTCTCAAGACGACCCTCAATGTCTTTTCGCCGTCTTACACGTCTATTGTCTGCTCCTTCATGATGGATCATGACCTCACAATGACCTGCTGTCTCGTACGGTGCTTCGTACGGTGTCTCATAAGGTGTCTCATAAGGTGTCTCGTACGGTGCCTCGTACGGTGTCTCGTACGGTGTCTCATAAGCATCTTCTTCAAACATGGGCTCATAATGTGCCTCGTAGCTGTTATACAGTGCTGTTGGCTCGTAGTTGGCAATACTGTCAGCTAAAAGAGCATGAGTGTCTTTTCTTCTCTCTCTCACCTACACCTACACACCTACACACACACCTACACACATTTACCTGTAAACCAATACTCGGGTCCATCCGCCTCATTCATAATCACTCCTGGACCTCCACTGACAAGATAGCCGTACTTGTCTTTGGCTCTTGTTGCACCCGTCAATGCTTGTCGTGTCAACAGGGGCTGAGTGTGGCGGGGTTGGGTGATGGGAGGGAGACGTTGCTCGTTAGGGTAGCCGTGTCTTTGTGCGCTGGCATAGGCTGTGTCTACACTGTGCGTATCGGACGGCCCGTTTTCTCGAGACTTTCCTTTGCCAGGTCGAAGGGTCCCGTGCCCTGGATAGTGGGGTCGAGTGTCTGACGGCAGATGCACAGCGTGATCAGGTCTGGGCTGTACCAACAGTCGCTGCATAACGGGTCTTGTGAGTGGACGGGAGATGGCTGCTGCTGCTGCTGTTGTTGTTGTACTTGATGTACTTGCTGTTGCACTTGCTGTTATTGCTGCTATTGCTGCTGCTGCTGCTTGTGTTTGTGCTGTTGAAAGAGCAGGTCCAGTGTTGCTGGGCAGAGAGAGATGTACAGTGTCGGTGGATGTCGAGGGATGGTCAACAAGACCAGCGCGACTAGGAGAAGACACAAATGAGAATGAAGACTTGTTGGAGCCCAACAGAGAGGCAAGAGGCATAGAAGGTGTGGCAGAGAATGAGAATGGAGCCAGCAAAGAACAGTGGTGGAAGGTCAGGACCACAAAAACAAGGGTCTCACGGTAGAAAGAAGAACAAAAATAATAAAAGGGATCACAAAATAAAAAGCACTACTAAAAGACAAGAGTGTAGAAAGAGAGAAAGAGAGTTGAAAAGCCAGATTTGTGAATAATCACTGCTAAACACAGACACATAGACACACACTCTACACCACTACACTACACACACAAGGCACTGCACACAACTACACACACAGACAAGACAAGGGGAGGGGAGGAAAATGAGAAGGTGTGGAGGAGAAAGGCAGGGAAAAAAAGTGTCTTTTTGAGTGGAGCAAGCAAAGGATTTAAATGAGAGAGGGGCAAAAAAATGGAGCTAGCCCTGATAAGCCACACATTGCTTTTGAATTTACTGGAGACTGCTTTTCCTTTATTGAAGGTTTAACGAACAAGACTGCATAAAGACATGAGTCAAGGACATGTTAAGGCCAGAGAAAAAGAAAAAGCCAAGGCTGGACTTACGTGGCGTCAATCTGCTGAAGATGGGGAATGGCCAGACGTACTTTATTAAGGTAGGTGGCGCTGTTATTGAGTTGCATTGGATTTCCCTCCAAATACACTGTCTGCATCGATGTACAGCTGCCCAATTGCTGTTTGAGTTCTTCAAAGCACTCGTTTCCCAGTTGATTGTTATTGGCCTAAGGATGAGAGTGTTGGATTATTCTGTTGTTGTGTGTTCTTTACTAGCATAGAATTCTCCTTACCCAGAACTCCTCAAGGTGCTTCAAATGAGAGAGGTTCTCGATGTGGGTGATTTTGTTATTTGCCACATCCAGAGTGGTTAATTTGGTCTAGATATGGGGTGAGATATGGGATGAGATATGGGATGAGATATGGGATGAGATGTGGGATGAGATATGGGATGAGTTATGGGATGAGATGTGGAATAGGTTATGAGATGAGTTATGGGATGAAATAGGCTATGTGCACTGCAGCCACAGCCTTACATTATGCTCCAATCCTTCAATTCTCTCAATGGCATTGTGACTAGTGTACAGCTCTTCAAGATGAACAAGGGAGTCCAGTCCTTCTAGCTTAGTAAGACGATTGCTTTGGATACTCAGCAATCTCAAGTTGCGCAATGGACTCAGATTCTACAGTGTCAGTGGCTTCTTCTTTTCTCCATCTACCTCTAGTCTGGTGATCTTGTTCTTGCCCAGCCACAGCTTCTCAAGATGCACCAATGTATCCAGATTCTCAATGGTCTATGCATAGGGTGAGCAGGGATGGACAAGAAGAATACACTTACTCTGATACGATTGGCACCCAATTCAAGATTCGTGACATTGACCAGTGCCTCCAGATTCTCGATCTTGGAGATCTTGTTGCTCACAAAGAAGAGGTCTTTGAGATGAAGAAGGGTTTCGAGGTGTTTGATACTCTTGATCTTGTTAAAAGAGAGATCGAGTAGCCTGCGATGGCACGGTGTAGTGTGTTGTGTTGTTATTGTGTCATCAAAAAGGCCTCCTGGTCACTCACCCACACATCTACACATACTACACATACTACTTACTCCAATGTCTGCAGTGACTCCAATCCCTTGATGTGGGATATCTTGTTATCGTACAAGTCAAGCTCCTTGAGGTGCTCCAATGACTCCAATCCCTTGATACGAACAATAAAGTTCTGACGAAGACAAAGACGCTAATGGACAGTCGAGTCAGCACAGTGTCTTTCTTGTCTCTTCTAGTACCTCAAGGTGCTGGAATCGTTCAAGGCCAAGAGCAGGAATGTCCGCCACACGCATATGAATCACGTCAATGTCCTAGACAGCAATCCACATGAGAAATAGGAAGAGGGAGGTTTTCTTCTACTGTTGGCATTACCTCGGCATCCTCCGCATGGTCATCCAATAAGCCTTGGACGGGTGATTAGATGAAACTATCATAACACCTACCTTGTGCTGTTTCTGCTTCTTCCTCTTCTTCTTCCTCTTCTCCATCCGTCACAGGCTCCTCCATAACAGTCACTCTCTGTTCCTTTGTAGACACTGACTTGAGTCCTGGCTCAGTCACTAGCACTGACTTTGGCCCTGTCTCGGAAACTGTCTCGGTGTCTTTGTGGGTGGACATGTCTGTCATGGTGAGGGTGTCGTCCATTGTGTTGAGAGAAGAAAGGCTTCACTGTTGATTTGAATCACCGACACGAGAAGAAGGGTATATAAGAGTCCATTTTATTCTTTTTGCAAAGTGAGAGAGAGATGAGAGAGAGATTATCGAGAGTAGGTGGGTGGGTGAAATAAGGAGAGCTCCTTCTCCTCTTCTCCTCTTCTTCTTCCTTCTTTTTCTCTTATTTGCCAAGGTATTTCATAGGTTGTAGTGATGCTAATGTAAGTTATATCTTATGATGTCTGCTCTATTCCTGCTCTATTCCTGCTCATTCTTCCTTGATGTCTCCCACTAAATAAACGACTTTAATGTCTTGTCCACTTCTTCCCAGTCGTCTGTGCCGAGGCGACAGATAGTCCGACCAAAGTACACCTCCATGGCGTGCATTTCCTCCCAGCTCTTTCTATCATGGACAAAATTGATGCTGACACCTTTGCGACCAAAACGTCCTGTTCGACCCACACGATGAAGATAGGCCTCTGCATCCACACCCCCTCCGTAGGTCTGTGGCATGTCGTAGTTGATCACCAATGTCACTTGGAGAATATCAATGCCCCGTGCCAATACATTGGTAGTGATCAGTACTTTGAATTCGCCCCGTCTGAATCCGTCCATCACCATGTCTCTTTCTTCTGGACTCATTGCACCGTGAAGAGAGACCACGGCATGGCCTGTCTCTGTCATTCTTCTTGCAATTTCATCTGCAGACTCACGACGCTAACAAAAAGATGAGAACAGACACGAAGAGACACGAACTTACTCTGCAAAAGATAATACTCTGGCTCACTGTCAATAGATCATAGAGATTGCACAATACATCGTACTTTTGTTCTTCATCAGAGCAATCCATATAGAACTGCATGATCCCATCCACACTCAACTCACTGCGTTTTAAGCTTAATTCGTCTGCATTGGGAGCAAATCGATGGGCAAACACACCCACATGTTCAGCATAAGTGGCTGAGAACAGGACAATCTGTGGCGTGCTCTGGATCATTCTAAAGAAGAAGAAAAAAAGACATTTCCCTGCCTTAATTTTTCTCTTTTTTTTTTCTCTTTTTCCCCCTTGACTTACTTATTAATACGAATGCTCTGGTCTCCTAGTCCATTCTGATCCAGCATATTGTCTGCCTCATCCAGAACAAATATCTTGATGTGTTTTGTATCTAGCAACCCACGACGAATGACATCTTGGACAGATCCAGGGGTGCCTACAACAATGTGCTCATTGATGGGTCTTTTCTTGGCCAAGGATTCTTTGATGACCATGGACACAGACACAGAGGTGAACTTGGCCATGGTTTGGATAACATCGACAATCTGACGTGCCAATTCACGTGAAGGGGCCAGACAGATGGCCTAAAAGAGAGAGAGAAGAGATAAGAGAGAGATAAGAGAGGGAGAAATGGTAGGGGTATAGGAGGTGCAGAATCAAAAAAAGAGGGAACTTTACTTGAGGACACTTTTGATCTTCTGTTATACGGTGGAGCATGGTCAATACAAAGGCAGCTGTTTTGCCTGTGGAGGAGGATGAGTCTCCAGACCAAGCATAGACATGAGAAAGAAGGAACAGTGCTTACCCGTGCCACTCTGGGACTGTCCAATCATGTTTCTTGGTCTACCGCAGACACCATCAAGAAAGAAGAAGGAAGATGAGGAAAGATGAAGAGGGTCCAACATCAGTCAGCATTCCATTCCACTTACGGATCAGCCATTAACAAGGGCAAGGCACGTTCCTGGATTTTAGAGGGAGCAGAGTAGTTCATTTCATAGAGACCCTTGAGTACATTTTCACTCCTAGAGTTGTGACATTGTCCACAAGACATGGTGTTGGTATTCTTCTTGGCAGACCCTCTCTCTCTCTCTATAGAAGGAAGGAAAGGGAGGAGGAACTTACAGGCCAAGCTGGGAAAAGGACTTGACAATCTCCAGACCCTTTCCCAGAGGATTTCCTTCTGACAGCTTCAAGGTGACATTTCCACCCTTCTCAGGCATGGTGTGCTCAGCTTGGAGAGAGAGGTAAGATGAGGTCAATGGCAGATGGAGGGTTCTACTAGGATTCTAAGCAATAATTACCACCTATCAAAGCATAGACATCGACATCAATACAGGTAGAAGAAGAGATGGAGATGTATTAAAGATGTATTAAAGATGTATCACTACAGTAAGGCACAAAGAGAAGAAAGACATTGCTCCCTTTGTGTTTGTGTTTTTCTTTTCTTTGTATTTCTCTTTTCTTCTCTAGAGACACATGGACAGACCAAAAAGACACTCTAGGTCTGTGGGGTAGAACACAAAGTGACTTTATAAAGAAGAGAAGAATGGAATAGAGAACTCTATAGAAGCTACTCTCCTCTCCTCTCCTCAGCCTATAGACAGCCCTGTCTTGTTACTTACGTGGAGGCACGATATCGTTCATTTTGATAGACACAGGATCTGTTGCAGAATAGACTGGAGAGTGAGTGGGCCATCCATAGACATGAATCTACAGAAGAGTCGATAGCCACAGCCAGTGTCTATAGGCTATGGAGTGTGGAGTGCAGTCATGTTCTGCCTTGACAGAAGCAGTAGGACCTGCTTCTCTCTCTCTGTTTCTTTCTCTGCCTACCTTTGCTAACCATGATAATAATTAAACAAAACCAGTTTTCTCTTTTCTTTTTTCTTTCTTTTTTGTAGGAAGAAACAACAAAGGGTAAGAAGAAAATCAAGCCAAGTGACAGCTATTGTAATGATTTTATTGTTGTCGATCCAATTTAGCAGGTTAGGTACTGCTAACTAATAGAGTCTGCTAAATATTTTATTTTATTTTTCAATGTCAGTGTTACTAACACATTCTAGAGTGGTTTTTGAGAGTAAGAAAGAGAGAAAGAAAGTCACAGTGAGATGAGTCAAAGGAGAGTAGTCAAAGAAGAGTAGTAAGAAGTAAGATACAAGATACAAGATACAAGATACAAAGACATCTCTCTCTACATCTCTCTACATCTCTCTCTGCTCATATCACATGACACCACGCGTAGTTTGGGCTCTCTTTCTTCTGATTGGGCCTGTCACAACCACACACCAGTGGATGGATGTGTGTGTCTTGGAGGTGTGTACAACACTGTCCAATAGCAAATGGCAATCTGCTGCGGCTTTCCATGGACTTTGCCACGGATCTTCATTGGGTAGATCATCTGAACAAAACACCTACAGGGCAAGAATAGACCGCAGCAAAAATAGTATCCAAAAGAAAGCCCTACAAAACACACACACACTTAGGGAAAAGGTATAAATAGATTCCTCAAGACACTTTATCTTTTTTCTGTACCTATCATTGCTTCTTGTTTCTTAACATACCAGCCACAGTATGGATTTCCCCATTGCCTTTGCAGAGTCTGTGATGGACAGCCACGTCTTTTACGATGCTGTACCACTGGACACAGCCGAATTCCCTCCGCTCAATGCAGACACACGCACTGGGTGGGATGTTGTTCACAAGAAAGAGGCACAGGAGCCCACACGGTCCTTCCAGCATGTATCCACCTCAGTGAAAGACGAGGGGTCGGTATGGGAGAAAATCGACTATTGCACCCAACACAGCCGTCTTCTTTATGCCCAAGTGGCTGATAAGGCGGCCCCACTGCCTCCTCCTGAGAAGAGACGATCTCCCTCTTTCATCCCCAGCCCCTACAAGAACACCCGAGCCTTGAAGTTGTATGACTACACTGTCCAGGAAGAAGAGGAGGACCTTGGCTTTGCACTCTGGCACAACTACAAGTCAAGTGGCGGCAGCACACATGGAGGCAACGTGGGTCTACGGGTCATTGCAGCAAAGGAGAGACGGGCCATTCGTCGCTACAGGGACTTTTATATTGGTGTCTACTGCAGTGAGCTGGCACATCGACTGAATCTGGATCCAAAACAGCCACTGCCACTCGCTGACATTGCGTCACTGGACAGCAAAAGTACCAAGAAGCTCCGTGTTGACCTCGTACGCGGTATCTCTGCCTTTCATGGATTCATGGCCACTCAAAAGAAACGACCGTCTCGGATCCATCGTTTGTTGCCTTTTGGGGATGTTGTAGTCAAGTCAAACCATGTTACTAAGCAACAAAAACGCCTGTTCTGTGAATTATTATAATATTTTTTCTTTCTTTTTCTTTTTTTGATCTTTTTCTCTCTCTCTTTGCCATGTACAATTCTCCTGAAAAGAAAGAGTGTCGATTGAATAAAACTGTAAATACAATAATAAATGTATCAATAGAAGAAGAAAAAACAAGGCTCCATCAGCAGTCCATAGTTAAACCAGTGTCTTGAATAATCTATAGCATGGACAGTCTATTGGATCGTCAATAGAAAAGAGAGGTTTCTCTAATGTCTCTTCTCTACTGTCGGACTCTCAATAGTAGTGGGTAGTCTGCAAACACTTGGAAATGCAAATGTGCCTTGTCTTTCAGTGATTGGAGTACAAGAAACAATCGAGACTCTTTTTCTTTTGAGCAAGAAAGAAGGGGGGAGGGAAATAAAAAATAAACAGAGAAATAAGCAGAGAAATAAACAGAGAAATAAACAGAGAGAGAAAATGATAGAAAATGATAGAAAGGAGAGCCAAATCTCTGTCTCTAGAGTGCAATGAGTCTGACTGGAATAAAGTCAGTCTCAGTCTCTACTAATCAATACAAGAACAAGTCCTGTTTCTATCTTTATCAATGAAAATGTGTGGATGTGTGGGTGTGGTGATTTGGCATCGGGTGATTGGTTTTCCTCATCCTGTACAGAACATGAACCATGAGCAAGCAGAGACAAAAGCACACAAGGTCCGCTTCTCCACTCTATACTCTATAGTCTATACTCTATAGTCTTCACTCTACTCTTTCTGTTTGAGACCATTTCCAAAGGGTTAAAATGGATGCTTCTCATTGGTGCATGGGATAAGTCATTCTATCTATGGATTGAATCATTTATAGCTCTTTATCCACTTACACCTATTTGGGATAAGTGCTCAGTATTCCCTATTCAGTGATGATTACGTCAACGATCAATGAACCACTCATGGTGATGCCGCAGTTATTTCTAGAATCCCACCTGTTTTACCAGAATATTTAAGGTCGTCTTTCTGCCACTCCCTCTTCTTCTCTATTTCCTCCTTGCTTCCTCCTTTATCCTCTCTACTATGCAAATCTTTGTAAAGACCCTCACTGGCAAGACCATTACATTGGAGGTAGAATCCTCTGATTCTATTGATAATGTCAAGCAGAAGATCCAAGACAAGGAGGGCATTCCCCCAGACCAGCAGCGTCTTATCTTTGCTGGCAAACAGCTTGAGGATGGCCGCACTCTTTCTGACTACAACATCCAGAAGGAATCCACCCTCCACTTGGTCCTGCGTCTCCGTGGTGGCATGCAAATCTTTGTAAAGACCCTCACTGGCAAGACCATTACATTGGAGGTAGAATCCTCTGATTCTATTGATAATGTCAAGCAGAAGATCCAAGACAAGGAGGGCATTCCCCCAGACCAGCAGCGTCTTATCTTTGCTGGCAAACAGCTTGAGGATGGCCGCACTCTTTCTGACTACAACATCCAGAAGGAATCCACCCTCCACTTGGTCCTGCGTCTCCGTGGTGGCATGCAAATCTTTGTAAAGACCCTCACTGGCAAGACCATTACATTGGAGGTAGAATCCTCTGATTCTATTGATAATGTCAAGCAGAAGATCCAAGACAAGGAGGGCATTCCCCCAGACCAGCAGCGTCTTATCTTTGCTGGCAAACAGCTTGAGGATGGCCGCACTCTTTCTGACTACAACATCCAGAAGGAATCCACCCTCCACTTGGTCCTGCGTCTCCGTGGTGGAAGCCTTTGAAATCAGACCTTTTTTTTACAATGTCTTTCTCATTTCTTTGCTAAATCTAATAGTTTATATGAACTTGCAGTACTTTGTCTTCAATAAATCTTTTGTTAGGGAATAATCACTAGTATTTTACCATTCTAAATGCCAATCTTTCTTTGTTGAGATATAAGTTATGAGTGGGGAATTGTTATTTTGACGCCCAAAATTACGAATCTGACGACCCTCACATCACATGAGAAATACATTGGACATGAGAGGAAAAAGAATTCATGACTTTTTAGACGCCGGGTTTCTTCGTTCTTTAGTATGAATGATTTATCCTGATGGTGGTTATAATTTCATAAATGTGTGTGATAATTAACGTGAATTTATATTTTATTTTATTTTGAGTGGATGAAAAGTAGAGGATTCCTTACTACAACTACTCCATCAATAGCAAGCACTACAGTTTCCTCTTGGCATTAATAGCACCGTCAAGCGACTCTGCCCTCTACTAAGCCATGAGACTACCTACCACTTTCATTGATGCTCTGCCCTATGCCAATATCTTTACAGTCTCCAGAGAACTGTTGTTGTTGTTGTTGTTGTTTTAAATTTAAATCGTCTCATAGTGTCTGATACATTTCTCAAACTAGGCCTAAAGTGCCCAATTGACTTTACAGATGGGTTTCTGGAGATGACAAATAAGACACTAGGCAATTCAATAGTGTGTGTACAGAACAGTGGGTTGAACTTGGGATAATCTATCGTCAAGCTTATTCATGCTAGTTTATTCATGCTAGTTCATTCATGCTAGTTCGAGGTTTAAACATAGCTCACTCTATGCATTTTCATCTACACTCTTATCATCAAAACTACTCCATAACAGGCCATAGATAGGACAGCACTTTATTTTTTTATTTTTAGAGTCAATTCATTTGGTGGAATATTAGTGTCTAATCTAATGAGAACAAAACCACTGTCATTTGCCTTTGTTAAACTCATATTATAACTCATTCGACAGGAAAACTGAGTGTCACTGTTAATCCATCGAATGAGTTGTGGTGTGAGTCTGTCAAAGTAAATATAGATGTGTGTGTGAATGTCTCATCAAGTAAGGCCAAAGAGTGAGATTACATATTGAAAAGCTTTGTCTTCTTCTTCCTAGTAACATGATTTACTATCAGTCTCTCTAGAAGATTAGATGGTGTTTTGAAACAGAGACTTCTCTCAGTCATCAGAAGAATCCTTAGGATGCTCATACTATGAGATAGAATAGACAGTATAAAAGAAACAAGAGTAATCTACATATATATAGAAAATCAAAAGGAATACTGTCTGTGTGCAAATGTGTTTTAGCTATGGAAATAGTCCCTAGTTTATATTTATATTTATAAATATTTATATTTATATTTATAGATAGAAAGCGGATAATTTCTTTCGGTTTTTATTCACTTTATAACATCACCTTTAATTATATACTTATGTTACTTGGGACGTCAAAGTTGTAATTGAAGGCGTCAAAGGCATCATCCCTTGAAGACAATCATTATCATTTGATTATCAATAGGGAGGATCATCACGATGTCGCTTGGCTTGTCTGGCTCTAAAGATATCGTTGTCTGGCGGACGGTTGGGACCCATCCCTTTGTGAGGCATGTAGTCTTCTTCGTGATCATCACGCTGTTTACGCTTCATATTCCCTTTACCACCTCGCATAGGCATTCCACCCTACAAAGTTAATATTCATCCACGGGTGAGTTTTATCCATGCCGTTTGAAAAAGAAAAAGAAAAAGAAAAAACAAGCTTACCCTTGATTTGTAATTTCCTCTACCTCCACCTCCACCACCCCCACGACCAGAAGCACCACGCATTGGAGGCATGTCCCTTCCTGGGATTTGTTGTGTGTGCATCGAAGGACCATTCATCATGTTCTTGGAATGAACCTGTGCATTGGTACTGCGTCCTGGCACTGGCATAGGACCTGGAGCTGTCACCGTAGCAGGCACTTGAGGTGGAAGTGGTATGATGATATTCCGAAGAAGATCAACAAGTTCTGCTGCTTGAATCAGTGGGCCTGTAGTTATAAAGAATAATCGTCAATAAGTCATGAGATATGTGGTGGATGGATGGATCGATAGATAGATAGAATGTAGATGCATGTTCTTTACACATTACCATTGAAGGATTGTGCTGGTGGCAGATTCGATACAAAGTAGGCAACAGGATCAGGTAATTTAGCAATCTGTGCTTTATTCCATGTGGCAGCAGGAGCAGGCGTCACCACAGGAGGTGGAACATCAGGTGTAGGTGCTGGAGTCTTGGCAGTCGTATCAGGAGCAATCACACGAGGAACAGTGACAGCAGTAGGTACAACATGTCGAGCAGAATCCGTAAGTGGTTTGAAGGGTTTCCATTGCTCAAAGTCAGGTCGAGGATACTTCTCGGGATGGACAGGCTGTAAGAGTGGCTTTTTACCATGCTCTTTGCGGTGTGTTCGCTCATGGCTTGGAGGACCTACAACAGGTGTTTCCAAAACTACAGCTTCTGAAATGACGCCTGTGTTCTTTTCTTTTATCACTGAAGAAAGAAAGAAAGAAGAAAAGAACCATTTGTTAGTCTGGGATGATTTGATGTTGATCTTCATTTACCTTCTCCTAATTCTGAATCAACGTCTATACCGATATCAAGATAGCTATACCGATGCAAGGAAGACTCTAGTGAGGTTGCTATGTATAAATAAACAAAAAGAAATAGAGAATTTATTATAATGTTCATGGCCAATAGTGATATACTTACTGCCTTGAGTTGCTTCGTTTCTTCGTTTTTCTACACCTTGGATTCCTGCCAAATCACCATACTTGTTTTCATAGTCTAAAAACTTTGACCAGATGGGTCCTGCCTTTTCAGCTGGCATGGTAGAGAGAGCTCTTTCGAACAATGCACGTGTGTCTATCCAATAGTATGAGTTGAATGTGTTGCTATGAAATAAACTACTTACTGTTATCATCATTCATCTCAATCAAGAAGTCCAAGTATTCACACACAAATGCTGGGTCGTCTGCAAACAGCTTGTACCCTACAATCTCAAACACTTTACCAGCAATGGTAGCATCCTTACTGTTATGATACTCCATTAAAGCTATTGATCATGAGTCTCTGTAGCCATTCAAGTACTTATTAGACTTACCAGAGGCAACAAAGACATGGTAAGTAAGATTGATAGTCTTACGTGCTCTTGAGAACAGAGCGCGTGCACTTTTGATGCCCTTTGTAATCCTTCTTTATCAATACACCATTCTCTCGGATACTCTTTTTTGATTTTAAAAAAGACTTACATCTGATCTTCTAGCAAAGCGCATGTACATGATCCAAGAGAGTGAACAGTTCTTTGCAATGACCTCTATTTGACCTTTGGTGCGTTCTTCAATATCATTCTGTTCTTTCTTTACTTGTCTTTCACGCTGTCTAAGCTGCTCTCTTAACTCTCCATCAATGTCATCTGATAAGTTCATGCTGGAACGCTCTTCATCTGCCTCTTGCTGGAGTTTCTCAATCTCTTTTTGAGAATTTGTTCTCAACTTTTCAATGTCTTTGTCCAATCGTTCAAGAAGAGTGTCGAATGTTTGGCGTGTATCATCATGTTGTTTTCGTGATTCACATAGTTCAGCATAAGTGAAATGAAGCAATAAACTTAAAAGTTGAAGAAAGTTAAGTCCTTTTGTAGCCATATAAATAATAATAATAATAAAAAATAATAATAATAATAAACAACTCTAGATCATTTTACCTTGTAGGAAGAATTTCCATTCCCTGCTTCAAGACAACCAATGCCTTTTCAACTTTACCAATCTCTTTGTAGTATGTGGCAAAATCAAACCACAAGACTGGGAAGAAGCGTAAAACAAGGAAGGCTTGTTGGTATGCATAAGCAACACGCTCAATCACTTGCTCTTCATCCTCCAAATGAAGTGGATTTCCCTTTTCCCACTGAATATACTCTCTCCACACTTCGAGCTATGTACCATGGGCTTAGTCATGTTTTTTCTTCTTCTTTATTGCAGTCATCAATGATTACCTGGTTAAGATCCTTCTCGGTCCATTCTGAACGTCTTGGAATAATTGTGCGTAACAACTGATCTGTAAATCCTCTCATCTCTCGAAGTGCAGTCCGTGCTGTCATGTAGGCAGATGATTTTTCACTCAGGAACTTTTTGGCCTACGATAATAATTTAATAAGAGTGATACATACTTACTCGTTCATTTCCCCTTTCTATTACTGATATTTATATCTTGATATATACCGTTAATCTATTCAATGTGTTTTCCCATTGGTCGTAGTCTTTCCAAAGATGTTCAACATTGTTCAATGGAATGGCCATTGCTTTTTGATAGGCACGACGCATACTATCCATCTTGCGTTGTTCTTCCCATGTGTTGGTTGTCTAAAATATAGCCACACAATAATTATTCTCTCTTTCTCTCTCTCCCTCTCTTTCTTTCTATAGATAGATAGATAGATAGATAGATAGATAGATAGATAGATAGATAGATAGATAGATAGATAGATAGATAGACAGATAGACAAGAGAATACATGAGCGGCATGGTTACCTTATTAGAGGACAAAAAAAAGATATAATCTGCCCAGATAGGCCCTGCTTCTTTATCAATGCCAACATTGTTAAGAACATATTCATAGGCCTTTTCAATAATAGTTCTTCCTTCTGGAGTAGTGGAAGCTCCATTTTCACCCATATTGATACGACGAATATAGCCAAGATAGAACTTCCAAAGGTCGATGGAGAGAACAGTCTTTAAGCAACGTCTGAAGAGACCCTCTACTTCATTAAAATTTGATTGCTTGAGTTCCATCTCCAAATAGGCAAGCCATTGCCTTGGCTATAAGAACAAATGGAGTATAAGTGATTGCATGATCCTTGTCACTAAATCAGATATTCTATTCTATTCTATTCTCTTTCTCTTTCTCTCTTTGTTCTGTTTTGGTATGAATGTGGCCACCACATGCATTTCAGAATCAGTAAAATACAAGAAACAGCACATCAGTATTAAAAAAAAACCTTCCACAGAACACAACTCAACCGCGACAAGCTCAAAGATACAACAAGGAGTGTGTTTGATTGATTGTGTTTGTATGTGGAGACATGGACAGAGAATCATCTATCTATAAAGAAAGAAAAAGAAAGAAAGAAAGAAAAAAGAAAGAAAAAAGAAGAAAAGAAAAAAATACCCCACGGACGAGTTGTTTGCGAGATGCTTTTATTACATACATATAGAATGGAACAGACCTTTTTCTTTTCTCGCAACAAGAGAAAAACCAAGAGTTGAAAGTGAAAAAAATAAAAGAAAAAGAAAAAAAGACTTTTTCTTCTGTCCTTTGGATGAACAAAATGTCAAGGAAATATAAAGGTAAAATGTCTTTCCAGACATACTTACGCTTTATATTTCACAGTTCTTTTTCTTCTTCTTCTTTTCTTCTCGCGTAATAAGAGCAAGGGTAACCAACCATCACAACCAAAGAAAGAAGAAGAAGAAAACCACACAAATAGAACGCGTAAAGAGAGAAAGAGAATAACAAAAGAAATAGAAAAGAAATGTTCACTTACTGAAGTAGGAAAAACAGCAAGAAATTGCTCATAGAAATTGCGTGTGGCTATCATGTCGCCTGTTTGCTGGATTTCTATTTTCAATGCATTCCATGCTTCCAAATCATCGGGACACTCTTTTACTCGTTCTTCTAATCTCTCTTTTTTATAGTTGACTTTTACAACAGGTTCGTGGAGTCTAGCAAGATTGGCCTGTTCAGCCTTTGCTTGAAGTGCACCTGGTGGAATTTGCCAAGAAGCAGGTGCACTTATGAATGAATCGTCTGTTGTTTCCATAAGAATCGAGGCTGGTTCAGATGTTGGTGCAGGTGGTGCTATGAGAGGAATCATAGCCACAAGCTCAGCTTCAGGTGCCGATGACATTACTACATCTACAGGCTCAGATACAGTCATAATCACATCTACAGGTTCAGATACAGTCATAATCACGTCTACAGGTTCAGATACAGCTGTAGGCTCTGGTTCTGACATGGAAAGAACCATGAGTTCTGGTTCAGATACTGGTTCATCTATAAATGCTGGTTCTGGTTCGGATACTGGTTCTGGTTCGGATACTGGTTCATGTACAGATGATGGCTCTGGTTCAGATATTGGTTCATCTACAGGTACTGGTTCTGGTTCGGATACTGGTTCTGGTTCGGATACTGGTTCATGTATAGATACTGGTTCATCTACAGATACTGGTTCGTCTACAGATACTGGTTCATGTATAGATGCTGGCTCTGGTTCAGATACTGGCTCATCTACAGATACTGGTTCATGTATAGATACTGGTTCATCTACAGATGCTGGTTCTGGTTCAGATACTGGTTCATCTACAGATGCTGGTTCTGGTTCAGATATTGGTTCATGTATAGATGCTGGCTCTGGTTCAGACACTGGTTCATCTACAGATACTGGTTCATCTACAGATGCTAGTTCTGGTTCAGATATTGGTTCATGTACTTGTTCAAATACTTGTTCAAATACTGATTCAGGTACTGATTCAGGTACTGGCTCAAGTATGTGTTCAAATACTGGTGCTTGTGCTGTTTCTGGTACAAATAATGGCTCCAATACTGATTCTGGCTCAGATACTTGTAATAGTAAAGACATTGATACAGGCTCGGGTGCTGATACCTGCTCTGACATGGGCTCTAGCATAAATACAGGTTCTGGCATAGATGTTGACACTGGTTCGGGTGCTGTTGTTGGCTCTGATACAAATACGTGCTCTGATACAAATACAGGCTCTGATTCAATCATAGCTACAGTGGTTTGAGCTTCTGTCATAATCAAGTCATCTACACTAGGTACATTTTGTCTAAAACTATCATCCAATACGGTCTCTTGATTGTATATACTTGTTGGAGTAGGAGTGTCCGCTTCCATTAGACTAAACTCTCTACAGACAGATAGATAGATAGGATATGATAAACAGATAAAGATAGATAAGATGTATGTATATTTTATAGATATATCAATATGTGTATGTATATTTGTACATACAAATAGAAAAGGAAGAAAGAAAGTTAAAAAAGAAAGGGAGAGAAAGTTTTCTTTTCTTGGCGGAGTTGAGTGGGATTATTGGCTTCATTTTTTGGCAGTCAAGAAAAAGAAAAAAGACTTTATGACGACTCATTTTTTCTTCTTCTTTCTATTCGTCATCCAAAGAGATGACGTATCCAGTACTGCTTGGAAAGAAGGTGGGTGCAATTAACAATTCCATGATCTTTTGAATTTCATATACAGTCACACAACATTAGTAAGTATACGATTTTTTCTTTTTTTGAAATCCTGAGAAAGAACATGAGTTATGCAAGAAAAGGCTGAGACCTCAAATTCAACACAAAGTTAGTTTAACATATTGTTTATATTAATGTATATAAAGAAAATTTTTATTTAATATTTTGTTGGGCCACCTTTGGCATCGATAACTGCCTGGCAGCGATCCTTCATTGAGCCAACTAAATGTTTGGCAAGATCGACGTGAATATCTCTCCAAGCTTCTTCTAAAGCTGTCTTGATATCATCGATATTTCTGATACTGACCCTCTTGTTATCAATGAGCTTATTAATACAACTTCAGAGATATTTAATGGGGTTGAGATCAGGACTTTGGGCAAGACAGTAATCAAAGCGCCTAATTACATGTGTCTCTTTTCCACCATGTTGTATAGCCACTCGTAAGACAAGTAGCCCCATCTTCTTGGAATATAAAGTCCCTATATTATTTCTCGTTCAATTCAATGAACCATGGCAGGAATTTTTCAGCCAAAATATTGATGTATCGTCTGAGGTCTCTCTCGTTAAGTTTTTTTTGGTGCATCAGGACGAGGCTTTGGTACAAGTGTACCAGTAGTCTTGCTAATGCCAATGACCTTTGAAATGCTACTCATGCAGTAATTTTATTTTATTTTCAAGCCAGTAAACACCCCATTACTTTCTTTCTTCAAGCTTATTATAAGCTCTTGAGTTTATAGTTGAGGATTCTGCCTTTGACATTTGAGATTGTTTAATGGAATGTGATTCTGTGGTAAAAAGAAGAAGAATCATGTTTAAAAATGTATAAATTAGGGGGTCGTATACTTTCTAATGTTATGTGATTGTAGAAACAGGCTGTTTTGAGTCTTTTTATTTATCTTTTTGTTCTTGGGCAGAGTTATGTTTATGAAAAGGTTCTTATCAAAAGATTATTTTTTATAGTTGAATTTTAATCACTTAAGAGAGAGAGAATCTTACAATGTAAAGCTCAATTAAAGCAAAAGATAGAATATAGAGCTAATAATTGTACTGTGAATAATTTCTAGTGTTATTTGAGCAGTGCTATTGTTCAAAATTTAGAAACAAAAGGTGTATTTGGTAATATAAGAAGTATATTTCGCAAAGCTTTTTATGTCTAATGAATAGCTAGCTTGTATACTTTTTATAATTTTCATGATAGTCTATCTAAAAAATACTAGAGCAATTTCTTCTGAATCATTTTCCAAGTCTTTCTATCACCTCAGCATATTGAGTACAAGAGGTTTCCTAATTTTCAATACTATGATACATTAAAATAGATATTTGATTTGCATATGGAGCAATGCATATGTTTTAAAAGTATTAAAAGTATAGTATGAGAGTAGCCTAGAAGCACTAGATAGCATTACATGGCATTAGATGACATTAGATAATAAAAATTCATATCAAGGAAAGATAAGAGTTACTTCTACTGATAGCAAGAACCAAGAAAAAAAATGGTCATTGAGTAGACTCCTATATACTAATAGGAAGAATGTACAGTTAGTGCCCTGATCTTTCATTTATTTTATGTAAAATAATCGGCAAGGTTCTATCCTAGCATTGTCGCATTTATACTTTGCATTTTTCCATTGTGAAGATGAAGACTTTATGCAATTGAGTATAGAAATGTGGATGTGTAGATGTAGCTAAGTGTATTTGTAGATGTAGAAATGTATGTAGATGTAGATATATAGATTTATATTTGCTTACATGGTGAGAGATATGTGAATCTAGATAACTCTATGTAAACAGAGATAGGTAGATATGTCGATGTGTGCAGATTGTTCCACATTAGTATTCATAGTTATGGCTATGGCTATGGCTATGTTTATGTTTATGTATGCAAACAGGTTTATGTCTTTGGCTATGCAGATGTATCTGGTTATAAGATAGGAAAAATCATTTATATTTCCACGTGTCTCTCCAGGGAGTATCTATATTTACTTTTGTTATTGTTATGTTTATGTTTGCTTTACTTCTAGTGAGGCCACTGTATTTTACATTTGTTTAATAAAAGAATCTCACTGCTGTACACACGCCACTGAAAATACAATAGAAAAGTAATTAGCCCAGAGCTATGTTGGTGGTTCTATAAGCACTTGAACAAGTGTATCTTTGACCGATTTATGTACTACTTTGTTAGGCTATAATGTTATTCCGCATGACCCTTTAAGAAGAAAGGTCATTCTTGCTGAAGAAAGTATAAAGTTATCCTTACTACAATACAGACAAACAGCAAAAAATATAATAAAACAAGAATATAAGACTCCGCATTGGCTCCTATTTGTACCAAAAGAAAACCTAAAAGGTCCCGATCCTGTTCCATTCGTCATATAGTTGTGTTCGTGATACCTTATTATTAACATACACGATAGTGGGCGAGAAAAATAACTGTTTATAGAAATACAAAGGAGGCACTTCACAGAGAATATCGGAAAATGAAAGTGAATTACAATATAGTATCAGAGTCTTTATAAAAATAAAAACAAGGGGTAAGGAATAAAAAAGACAAGGAATAAAAAAAAGACAAATAAGTTAAAGAGGATAGTAACAGTTATTACAATTGAATAAAATGAAACTTGAGATAACGAGGAGGAATCTTTAGTATGAAAAAAGTAGAAAGATGAGAGTAGAGAAAGATTACAATCGATTCCATTTCGTTATTCGTCTTAACTTGATTGATTTGATTAATCTGATTAAATTTTTATTTTAATATTTTAATATTTTAATAATGAATATAATACAATATAATAAAAGCGCACGGGCCGTTTGTTAGCCTGAGATTCCTCTTTTACCATTTTTAGCTATTTGCTCTCACAAAGTGTTACTGTAAATCTTTACATTTCACAACACATTTTGGTAAATAACTGACATTTTGATCATAAAACTCAATAAAAAAAAGATAAAAATACCATGTTAACAATGGATTGTGATGTTGGTTTGTGACATTATCAAGTTTTGACTGACGCTGTCACTGTGACAAGGAATATAAATAACTTTTCGACAAAGTCATGCAATAGAACTAAGATGGCTAGATATAAATCAACTTAGTATTTCAGTCTGCTCATTACTATGGCAATACAGTACAGTGTATGATTTCTTTTATTGGATTTTGAATAGTAAGCTATAGACATACCATTGTTGGGAGAAATCGTTGTTGGTTACCATGGAATAAAGTTTTTTATTGTAGAATAAAACCTTGTGTCATTTGTTTGTGTCACAGACTTAAGGAAAATGAGTTTATGATGAAGAGTTATAGCCAAGTAAGATAGAAGGCCCTTTATAATATACTCGAAGGAATAAAAGAAGATGAATATGACAAATTATATATATTTTTTTTTAATTATTATTATTAGTCTTATTATTGGCTCTATCTATTTTAGATGATTAGTTTTAGCTTATAAAAATAAAAAGTTGGTATTTATATATCTGTATTAGTTATGCCTGCAGCCCACCCTCCAAGCATTGTGTAGCCCATAATAAACTGTCTCCTTGTCAACAGGCCACATTATGCAAATGTTCAATTCCTACTGTGTAGTATTTTTCCTTTTAAAAGATGAACTCCACCCCAAGTAAGGAACCACGTTTCCTCTTTTTATTTTTAAATAAAATAAATAATAAATGAAAGTCAAATTTGGCATTTTGTTTATCAAAGAGGAAAAAGAAAAGAATGGTGTATTTAAGGTTATCATGTACTTATAATAAGAATAATAATAGTAATAACAGCATATCATAGTTGTAGTCCGATCAATACATTTCAGGAAGGGTATCTTAAATAAGTAAAAAGAGTGTAAGAGACAATAGCAATCATATTGTAAGAAGGGTCAAAGTGATGAGGACTAAAGAATATACATACATAAGAAAAGGAAAGAAAGAGAACCAAAAAAAGTACGAAGAAAGTACATTGCACTTCAATAAAATATGGGATGATAATAATAAATAACCTGTTTCTTGTCTGCAGATGAGCGTATAAGACTTCATAGATCTGTATCTGTATCCATAGTCAACAGAAGGAAATTGAATTGAAATCTGGTCTGCTGTGAAAAATGTGGTGGGGTGAAGGTCCAATGTACGTGTTCTTCTTTTTGCTCTGTTTTTCTTTTTTTCTTTTTTGATTTTTTTCTGTTTAAAAATATCCTTTTTCTTACTGTGGAAAACAAATGCAGAAATAATGCACGCAAAGATGTTTGACTGTGGGATGAAGAGAACTGTGATAAATACAGAAACAAGACAGGTGGTAGAGAATAGATAGATAATGTACAAGTAAAAAGTAAGGGGTAATCTGAGAAGGTGGGTAATTCGGGTGTTTTAAAAGAGTAAAATGGAATGAATTATAATGTATAATGAAAAAGTAGGATAATAGGATAATACAAGTCAATGGCTTCAAACAACATGCGAATATCGGTCAATAAAACTAAAATTGGGTAGCTGTGGTCGTTGATGTAAGGTAAGATCATATTGAGCATAAACGTTTAATTGACGTCTTTTCTTGATATCTATCTTTGTTGATTCAGGGTAGGACATCCACTGTGACCTAATGATATGCTCTGAATCAATCATAGGCTGCAGAATACGACGTCTTGCATTGATAAACCAGTTACTGATCTGGTTGACAGTCAAGCCAGTTCGGTACGCTAAATCTCCTTTTTCTTTTTCAGAGGGGTAGGGGTGAGCCTTATGTTGAATAAGCCAATGCTTAAGAAAATCAGTGACTTCTCTCGGAAGATTGCCACGACGTCTCTTCTTGGTTACATCTTTTGTTGATTGTTTTTGTTGTTGCTCGTTTTGGTGATCTGCAAGGTGAGTAAGAGACATGTTACAAGCAGGTGATAGTGCGGGTGACGGCTCTTTGGCAAATGGTGGCGTTAAGGAGTAGATCATCGGTTCCATCGTTTGGGGTGGTGAGTCAATGGTAGCAATGCTGTCACAAGAACTCTGACTAGCCCAGCTAGCATCAGAAGCAGTCGAAGAAGAAGAAATACTTGCACTTGGACACATGAGTACCTCTTGTTTATTGAATTTCTGAGTGCTTTGGTCTATAGAATAAAAGCCAATGAGTTTATTTTGAACACTAAAGCCTCAACAAAAAAGATGTATCCAAACACTACACTGGATTGGATATTTTCTTCTCTACCTTTAATATTGTCCTGATTCATTTGGGTTGTCCATATTTGAGCATAATAGTTAAGCCTATTCACAGTTTTCTCCTTATGCTTGTCTATCATTGAACAGCGTTGATAATCTTTTGTTGGCAATGCCATTGTCAGAGAACTGGGATTTATGTCGTGATACAGAACGAGCGGACAAAAAACGCGCGATGAAGATGGCTAGTAAATGATCAAAGTATTAGAAACCCCGACATAGCCATTATCAAGGTGTATTTACACTGGTAAGGGCTGTCATAGTAATAAAATCGAGTAGCGAAAGAAAAATGAATTGAAGGAACGAAAGAGGCACAGAACAAAAAAAGGCGCTTATTATATACAAATTAGCCAGTTCTATGAAGAGGGGCGTCAATTATGCAAGTACAAGAGTTTAAATTTACAAGCGATTATTTTTTGTATACCTTATTTCTCTGCTTCCTTTCTAGAGAATAGACTAGGCTGTCAATGTCTTAAAGTCACTCCAATTAAAAATATGAAAAAGAAAAAAGAAAAAAGAATATTATTTAATATTAACAGAACAGCTGTCCTTTTTTTTCTTAAATGCCAATAGGGATTTGCCCACTATGCATTTATAGTATGAAGTCTGAGACAGCCAATCTCGTGTATTACTATTATTTTATACAAACACCTAAATGGAATATGGCCAGCTTCAAACTGTACCATTTTCACTTGTCATGATGAAAGATAAAAAAAAAGAGCTTCCCCTATTTTAAATTTTTGCTCTTATGACCAAAATATGAGAGAAAATTGAATGCCTTAGAGGTTAGTTTCTTTTCTGCCTGTCTGCCTATTGTCATCAACTATCAAAATAACGTCTCCTTATAAAATCATTCCTTATACCTTCTTTATAATAAATGCTGTTGTTGAAGTAGTATTCTTTTGATATATTTTATATTTCAATATGGCAGAGAAATGGGGTCTATGGACTGTGTGATTTAATAATAGCTCCCATGCCTTGAAATTATTTACTTTATTGTATTTTTAATACAGATCCTAAAATAAACAAGGATGAACAGACAAAGGATATTTATGATGAGTATTATCAAAAACAGTAATTGTTGATTTTGTCTTTTTACATGATACTATAAACAGTAGGAGTACAAGTAATTCGAGAGAAAATGAGGGCCAAAGGGCTATTCTATTATATCTAATAGAGTTTAGTAAATCTAGCCCCTTCTTTTTCTCTTAACTATGATAACAGTTTGTTAAGATTTCCTAATCAATACAGATGTTGTGCACTGACCATCATTAAAAGTATCTTTTATAAAGCGTGGTAATGTACACAACTATTTACTATATTTTTTACTGATCGATCTATGTATGACTATGTATTGAGACATACAAACACCTATACAAATGCTTACATTTATATAAACAGAGGTATGCATATGAGTACTTGAATATGAGACCTGTAGTCATGTAAACATATATCAGAACAATACGTCTCGTATAGTTCTTAGTATCTCAGTAATAAACAACTTTATGAAGTTCAAATGCTTCTCAAAGACCCCTCCTTTTTGTGCATATTTATATATCTTTAAGTTTATAGATAAATTATCAACAACAACCAAAGATAGTCCCATCGAAAGCATCGTCAAAGGCTCAATAATATATATATAAACAAAGTGGACCCTGAGATAGCAGAATTATTCTTTATGTTCACTTTTTCTTTCCTATACCTCCCTCCAACCCCTTGTGAAACAAAATCTTATCTATTTGTGATAATTATTTTATTTTGACAATCGAATATTCTCTTAGTTATTACGCGGACTATTGACCACCCCCTTGTCGGCTGATAATTCTCCTGCATAACCTTACTATTCAAAAGCAAATAGGTACACAATAGAAATGAAGCAGTCTAAAGAATTTGGCAATGAGGAGACAGCCTCTTTTTTTTTTAACTTTTAAGAAACAATTGCCATTAATGCTGCACTATGTTTAATGACAACCTTGTGTGTATTTAATCTCATCTCCAAGCATGCTGTTTGAAGATGAGATTAAATGAGTACCTTGTTTGTCTGTATCACTCATATTTATCTTTCAACTGCTTGTTCAGGTGATGTACTGTTTATGAAGTGATTATGAATAAGATGACCTTAAGTTTAGATTGTGTTCTCATTATGACCAGATGAATATTTTCTTTTCCAGCTTGCATTATAAATAAATGTACAAGATACCATGATAGCTCATCATGCTTCAAACAGAATACATGCACTTATTACTGCTCTCCTATGGCGTATATCTCCTTTATTTCTGTCCCTGATCTGCCACCTTTTTCTCTTTTGTCGGTTTCCCCTTTCCAAATAGTGCGTGAAAGACGTTTATTTTTGGCGGACAACGATGTATTTTTGCTAAACCCGGGTTTAAAAGAAATAATAAAATAAAACCTATCTATGATTCTCTCTTTATTATTTACTTTAAAGAATACAAGACATAAAGTAGTATAGTCCCATGTATACTTTCATCTACAGCTATTTTTGCTCACAGACATCTTGTCATGTATAACATCTGACATTTACATATAGTAAATTGCCGTGAAAACCCCATATTCATCCTACCTGCCGAAGTAATATGCTGCTATGTGAAAGCGGTAAAAGGAAAAGACAGTCGTTATGCAAAGTGAAAGGGTTAAATGCAAATTATATTGTCCTTTCTGTAGAGTAAGATCATTTCATTTTATTTCATTTACTTGGCACTTAAAACAGCACTGTTATCAAAAAAGATGCCTTTGCAAGACATATGAGGAAATGAAATAATAAAATAAGCCTCCATCTTTCACATTTGCTTAGAAAAACAAAGAAAAACAAAACCCCACCTTCCAGCCTAATTAACTCATCTATTCTCTATTATATTTCTCTCTCTCTCTATTCATATTCATATTATTGGGATTCATCTCTTTTACTCTCTTTTTAATGTGTAGTTTCTTTCTTTTCTCACTCATTTTGTTCTTACCTTTTTATTTATTTCTTTTTAAGATATTTCCTCCCATTTTATCTTTGTACTTGTGTCTATTTCCAGTGTTCAATCTTAAACATATGTTGTTGTCATAGTGTTATGGTTGTAGCACATGAAAAGTATTTCTATATCTTATTGATCTATCAAAAGATCAATAAGGTTGTTTCGATAAGCTTTAGTCCATGTAGGACTGAGGGACAAGCCATTGAATTTAGGCTGATCACAACACTTTATCCCTTATAGAATTTAGTTTGGCATGGGACTATAAAATCCAAAGAAATACATATTGGGAGACATGAGTCAGTTAATACATTTTATAGTTCCACGAGGAATCAAAACCTCATGCATCTTGTATCTATATTTTTATGATTTATACTATATAATTATTAGTGATTGTTTTTTTTTTAAAAAAAAAGAAGAAGGGTGAAAGATATATATTATAATAAAAAGATAAACTTTAATAAAGATTTAATATTACAACCAAATTATATAATAAAGCGTGCTGTCTGTTAAACAAAGGTTGGAATGAATTACACATTCCACTTATAAATATTGACACAGATAAACTCTATTGTTAAGGAATACTAAAGAATAGAAATACAAGCAGACGCATTGATCCATTGACTCCATAGAATTACATAGACTTGATTCTCTTGCATACTATCTCTTCAATATGTCTCTCTAGCATAGCCCTTGAGTGATCTTTCTCTTACTGCCTTTTTCCCCAATACCAACTCAGTTCCAAGCTCCTGTGTATATTCTTAGCCTGGGTCCCAGTTTTGCTTTACTTTTATCAATTCACACTCAAAGACACTCTCTAACTGCTTGATTCTAATCTACATCTTTCATTTATGCTGAAAAGACACTAGGGCAGTCGTTTGCTAAGAAGCCTTTGTTTCTTCTGCCTAAATCTATTTTCATATTAACCTGGTGTTCTAATTTGCTCGCTGTGACTGTAAGTTTCAGCGTATTCTCATAATACTCGATCAACTCTATATCAGTAGAGGGTGGAGGTACGGATGAATCGAGAAAAGACTTGTTTCTGTGGTAGGTAGACTGTGTTATTCAAGGACACTTGCATATTGAATTCTTCCACCAGAAGGAAGATGAAGCAACTTCTCAGAATCTCGGTTGTCATTTTGGCAGGAAGAAAGTGTGGGCTACTAAAGTAAGTTCTTTATTTAGCCGCACATTTTCTGTTTTAAGAATTGTATGTGATATATCAAACTCTTGGGCTTTGACTTCAAGTATCTCCTGTGGTATTGGAAGTTGTGTACCCAATTTCTCGACATAAAGCAAATACTCGGCATTTTCTTAAGAGAGAATGTCATACCGATGTTCCAGTTCTTTCATAGCATCACAAGACACAGTGTCTGAATCATGGTATATGTGTGTGTTTTGTTCTGAGCTGCATGTGCATTTTTAACCTAATGCGAGCTAGCATCTATAAGCTGTAGACTGGTAACTTCAAGTAGTCTGACTTGTTGAGATAAAGCCATAACTATAACCTCAAACTACTTGCAGTGTTCTATAGCTACTATGTGATCTTTTTGATTTCTTCTTGTGCACAGACACCCTCTATGGTCCTTGCTAATATGTTAATTTCAGTTTTCATAGTCTTTGGTAGATTATTAAAATTTATGTTCTCTTCTTCAAGGGAGATGATGGCTATCTTCAGTTCTTTGATGTAATTAATTTAAGATACTAAAACAGACTCATAGTATTGTTTTTTACTAATATCAATCGTCTTGTTTAGTGTACTAATCTTACTGAGATGCTCTTGGAGTATATCATCTTTTTTCTCAAAAACTGACCCGTACTTCAAGAAGATCAGCTGCCATCTCATAAGAAGCCTTTTCTAACTCTATGGCTAATTGAGTACGTTTTTCATTGATCCGAATTGCTTCTTCTAGGGCCATATGTGAGTCCTTGATTTGCATCTCAAATGTATTTACTTTTTTTTCATATGCTGTAGGCACATATTCTGAGTGCCAACTTTCTGCCTTGAAGGTATCCTTTAGAGTTTGTGTCTTTTTCTCAACATTCAAAGCAAGTGTGTGGACTGCTGACAATATGTTTAACAGATCGTCCCTTTCTGCCATCAAACAATTGAAACTCCTTTAAAGTTATTTTACATTGTTTCCTGCTCCCTGCAGTGTATTGATTAAATGAGTATTCTCACTGACAGACTGATCTATCAACTGTTGAAATCTAACTGTACTCTCTTCTTGGCTCTAACCATGCTGATATTGAAGTGATAACAATCGGACTTATGACTGTTCAACTCTACACTGTATCTATATTTTGATCTCTCTTGTCTTATTCTCCATGTATTTTTACTCTTCCTCGCTCTTCTGTCAGGTGACTTCTAAAATAAATTCTGCTTCTTGAAGGCTAACTGACAGACGCCTGATTTCTTTTGTGGTACTGTAAACTACTTTGAGTCTTCCTTTCCCCCCCGCTCAAATTATGCACTGGTATAGTTTCAAGTGACTGGCCAAGTTGCTCTAGAGGTGCCTCCATTGATTTCACTTGGACCTCTTTGAGGCACATTTGTTCGTGTAGAGATATCATTATGACCTTTTAATTTTTAAGTTCCTTGATAGGCTCTACCTGTATCTTTTTAAATATAGCCCTTTTTTCCTGCAGGTGTCTTGCTAAGGTATCTGTGTTTTCAAGGGTAGCGATCAAAGAAGTCCTTTCCATTTCTACTTGTTTCAGCTTGACAAGTACTTATGCATATCTTTGTGCTGCAATGGAAACAACAATGATGACTTGTGCAGACTCACGTAGTGATCGAATGATGTATTTTTCTTATTCCAAGGCAGCTGCCTAATCTTTAAAAAGGCGCTTCATCTGCTTTTGAAACTCGAAACCTTTGTTAGACTGGAGAAAGCTTGCTCATTCTGTAACAAGTGCACTGCATTGCTCTTGCAGGATGCTATACTCTTATTAGATATACTCAAGGAGTTTAAGGGTCTCTCTTGGCTCAGAAAGGGCAGGATAATGAACGCAGGGTGCTTCAGTAAAAATAGGAATGGCTTGAGAGTCACTTGTCTTCTGTTTCTGGATAAATGTCTATGATGGGGCTACTGAGACGGGTATCAAACAAGTTTTGAGACTGCTTAAAGTGGTCATAGATATAATCGATCAATGCACAGAAGTTTTCCACCTGCTTCTGGTAGACTGAACTATTTTTTTTGCCTCTTCCATAACACGTGTGGATTCTGTAAGGGTGTTCTCAGAGATTTTATCGTAAAGACATTTTATATAATTGGAGCCACAACCTTTTTTGGTAATGGTAATTCTAACTACTAAAATGAAAGGGGATGCCATCGAATACTAAGGGATGATGATAGATTGTAGTATTTGATAACATACCCACTAAGCTAAATACTAGTAGTAGAATGGTATAAAATACATTTTATTATGAAGTAATAAACAACATAAGTTAACCACTTGTTAGTTGACAAGATTTCCCTTTGGACAAAAAGAGCCATTGATGACAATTTGATGAATATGTTTTACTACACACCAGGAGATTTTTCTGGCTTTTAAGCCGTGATATATCCTTCCTTTTACATTGTTGAAAAAACACACCTTATATGAATCTGTGTTTAAAATCTAAGGTTTGTACACACCCAAAGATTTTCGGGTGTTTAAAGGTGCACATCATTTTCTGTTACGTACATCCCAAATTCTGCCCATATATGGAACTGTATTTAAAATCAAAAGTTTATGGTTATCCAAATATTTCTTTCCTTTTGTGGAATAGTTCAATATCAAATTGTATTATCAATAAAAAATATTGTTTATGAGCAAAATTGTTTGTGAATAAAATTGTTTATTATAATAATATAGCTAATAATACTGTAGCTAATAATATACTGCTACTATAGCTACTGCTGTTCTAGGCGTATTCCTTCATAGCAATAGTAAATACACTCTAAAAGCCTTATGCTTTATTCTTGGGATATATATTACCATGCTTGGGAATACACCCTAAACATTATTGATAATATAGAAGGAAGAAGACCACCTAAGGCTGACTTGAGAAGAGTCTTAACTTATCTAATAACAGAAAAGAGTGTATTAGTAATAATTCAATCAAGAGAGATAGTAAACTTACCTTGTACTTAGTGTTTGTCTTGAGAATAATAAGCCATATGTTATCTATTAGAAGAAGAGTCAGTACTATGTCTTATGGATTACAATGAGCTCAAGCCCAGATGAAGACACTGCTTACCTTTTTATCTCAAGAATAGCCTTTGGTAGTGTCTATCACTTTATTCTATTGTTTTGCTTTGTTAATAAAGGCACATTACCTTGCTCAGTTATGCTCATCTTGAAAAATACTTGGGTGCTAAGTTGTATGTACAGTGTGGGAAATAACACGATAATAACAAGACCAAAGAATAAAAAATATTCTTATTCTGGTGAGGTATACAGTCCTATGCAATAAATGAGTGGACAGCAAATCAATTTTCTATTTTTATTTTATAACTTATTCAAAAAATGACCCCAAACAATAGAAATCAGCTAACTCTTAGCCAAGAGCATAAAGATAGTCCTATCAAAAGAAGAAAGCATGCTATATTTATCAGAAGTCAAATAACAATACAATAGAAAAGACATGCTGCTTATCAAGAGATTGTTGACGATCTTAACCTCCCAAAGAGCACAATGGGCAAGAGTGCTCTATTGTATAAAAACAAAGGTATAAATCGATTCAAAATGCGTACAGAAAGACCAGAAAAGGTTTCATCTACTTCAGAACTGGCAAGTATCTTGTCTATTCATAGAAACCCTATACAAATGATTAAATCTCATTTGAGAAATATGAATGATGTAAAAGCAAGGTTATTTGGTTTGACGAATTTTGTTTGAAAGTTATGGGCAATGATAAAGGGACTAGAGTGATTAAAAATAAAGACTGTTACAAAGTACTAAGGAATATTCTTATTATAAGAATGTAGAAAATCATTTAATAAATAACTTTTCCAAATACTGTTATTCCATAAGCCTTTTATTATGAACATCTTTGACTGATAAATATACAGGCTTTATACTTTAGCACAACTTAGTTTTCAAATCACGAATTGAATCAATGGCATATGAAGACCAATTATAAAACAGAAATAGTATAAAAAGAAAAGGTCAACTTGTCTTTATTTTATTTTCTTCATGGAACGTACTCTAAAAATTATAGCAGTAAAAAGCTCAATCACTGGTATTGAATAGAAACCGAGTTGTCTTTATCAGGACATATATCTTCAACAGTCAATTGTGAAAGGTTTGCAAGATACATCGAGGAAAGAGCCAAAGTCACTCCAGTATTGCATAACTATTATTCAAATGTTGAAGAAAAAAGGGTCCAAAGTGTTCCTTATTGATGAGTTCAAAACATCTAGTTTCTGTCCTGCCTGCGAGAACGATGAGCTTGAGAAATTCAAGAAAGTGCAAAACCCAATACCCTTCAGAAGAGAGAAGAACCCCACAGTGACATCTCATGGCCTTTTAAGGTAAAAATATTCTTTATTTTATATGAAAGTCAAAGAAAAGACCAATTTTATTATTATTATTATTTGATTTAGGTGCAAAAACCAACAATGTTCATGGCAGCAACATTGAACTTTCGTTATGTTCTTTTTGGGCTACGAGAAGAAGGCAAATAACTCAAGCGCTTTTATCGATCCAATACAGTATGGTCTGTTAGTACCAAAAGAAAGGAGTCACCATTAGCTAGTGGTAGTCGACCCACCAAAACATCAAAGAATAATCCGGTGTAGTTATCACTGCACTAAACCAAGATACACATAAGTCTTTTTTGAACCATGCTACATTTCTATACTATTTTATTCCCCCAAAAATATACCAATACTTTCTGAAGATAGTGTAGCTATTGCTAGAATAGGCAGACAGAGCTTGAAATAGTTCATTTGGACAGCGAAAATACCTTTTTTAAACATATCAGCCAATTAGAGTAATAGTGTTATTTTATTGTTCGTATATTTACTTATATCCCAAATATCTTTAGGTGTGTGTAGTTTTGGGCACGAGAGATCAAAATGGAGACAGGCAGGACCTTGGGGGAAAGGCTGGCTACTCTTGAGGGTGTATCAACTGGAGGGGCTTGTAAAAGGGAGATGGAGAACTCAGTTTTCTACGGCTGTGAGGAACTATGGTTGTGACAGTCTGGGAAGGATACACTGAGGGCAAGCCTATGAGGAAACGAGAAGACAGATAATGGTAACCTTCCTAATGACGGTCCAACGGAAAAGACAAACAAAGGGAGCAAACAGGAAAAGAGCAAGAACCAACAACTATACTTCACCTTAGGGTATAAACTACCCTTCTTTTGGAATCAAAGATGTGTTGACTTTCTTTTTATTAAATGTACAACTAGCTATTATTTATAATTCTTTTCTGAAAAAAATCATCACTCTAGCTAGTATTAGCAACTCCACCTATTTCTACTTCTTCTACGACTATCCATGCGAATAGGTGTGGCATCACTGCCTATTCTACATGTGTAAGACTAAAGATATCTCTGACATTTAAACAAATTATATGTCGCCGTTTAGAAGGGTTCAAATATATCACCTTTTATAGAAATAAATTACAGCGATTTCAACGCAAATTCTATTTTTCTGTTCATTCACCATTTTGTGGAAATGGTGATATATTTTCTCAATATTTGTGTTATTACCCAAACAAAGATAGAGAATTAAAAGAAAGTAATACAAATTTCAGACTAAAAAGGTCTGTGTCAATAATTCAATAGAAGTTTAAATTGATGATTAAATTAGACATCAAATAATACTATCAATATGTGAAAATAGTAAAGATAATTTTCAGAAAGACTAAGTGTTTAATCAAGTCATAACAATAATTAGCATTATCTGATTGACAAGGCCTAAGGCGATATAAAGTATAAGCTTATTCATCAAATATAAAGAGTATCGTTTCAAAATGATATTAATAATCACCTTACATTCGATTATGGAATAGAAGAACGGAAAATACAACGACATAAATAGAAGCCTAAATAACTTTTGTTAATTTATTACACAACAAGTAAAAGGTGTGATGTCTAAACTCTACACTATCAGAAATACATAATGAGCGGATATAATACCAAAGGGCGGATATAATCCTGGTGTCTACACTTTGCACTATCAGAAATACATAATGAGCGGATATAATCCTGATGTCTACACTTTGCACTATCAGAAATACATAATGAGCGGATATAATCCTGATGTCTACACTTTGCACTATCAGAAATACATAATGAGCAGATATAATCCTGATGTCTACACTTTGCACTATCAGAAATACATAATGAGCAGATATAATCCTGATGTCTACACTTTGCACTGTCTTTTTTTTTTTTAAAAAAAAATTATAAAGAAACAATAACAGCATAATAGATGTAGTAATACAGAGTTAATATAGCTTATATAGTTAACAAAATTAGTATTGCACAATTGAAAAATTCATCATGTTGATCTTATCTGCTAACATTATAATTCTATTGTATGACATGAGGCTTTAGAATGTAAACCATGCCTTTTGTTTGCTAACTCAACCACCCACAGATGATATTACTATTGAGTACTAATTGTTGCACATGTGAATTATTTAGTTTCCAGTCCCATAATCTTCTGACACAAGACTCCATACATTAAAACATTCTCAATCAATTAAAGAAGTCATAATATCATAATGTATAATGAATATTCTATTTAGAAGTGATTTGCATTCGACATCAATTCAATGATTTTATTCTGTTAGCAATTTTCTTGGCAGTCTTGCTGTTTAGCTCTTTGAGTGGTGGTGTGATCTTCTCTGCAATGGCACATAGAATGCCTTCAAGGGCCAAATTCCCAAAGATAGTGATTGTATCATTGACAGAGCCAAGTTCCAGGATCTTCTTGTATTGTATAAAGACATAAGTTGTCTTTTCAATAGGTGGGGCAATCGATGCAAGTTGTTTACAACTAAATGTCTTTTCTTGTCTGAATACCACTGCAGCTATAAATCTCATGATACTTGATCCAAACTTTACATCACTCAACTCATCACCTTCTGCACAAAATGCAGTAAAGATAGTGTACGGTCTCATGTGCAAGTTGTCTGTGAATCTTGATAAGCATCTACTCAGGCAGTATGTGGTAGGAATAGTAAAGTTCGAACGAAGTTGTCTAAGTTGAGAGAACTTGTCATAGTTGTTGATCTGCGTTGACTTCTTGACTAAAATTACATTTGCCTTTTTGGATGAACTGTAAGCAATGAACAGTTTGGTGGAGGTGGTCGGATGGAAGTGATATGTGGAAGGACCAAGCTCAGGTTCCAGGTTTTCAGAGTCTAGGCGCAGACTAGATGTGACAAGACCACTGAAGATGTTACTGCCAATAATGAGTCTGTGTGAGTTGTCCAAGTCGATATTGCAGATGTTTATTGTTTCGTAAGTCCCGTTTCCTGTGGGAACACTTGAGCTTGACGGTGCTCTATTAAAGCGTTCAAAGTGAATGTCTTGATGTTTTGAACGGCTGTACAGTTCAATACAATTGACAAGTAAGACCTCGTCTTTTTCTATCAACAGGCATCCTGCAAGAAGTTGAGTGCACACTGCACGTAGATGGAAGCCAGAATTCCAATCTTCATTCAGCAGTTCCAACTGACTTTCAGTAACCTCTCTATATCTGTCTGCCAACAAGGGTGCCGTATTGATTTTTCCAGTAGAGATAAGATATTGAATATAGCCATCGTTGATTTCTACTTTATTTTTGCTGTCGTCCTCGTCGCATTTGACTTCAGAACTGACACAAGGCACAACACTTATCCCTTTCTTTTCGCATGCCATCATGATTTGAGGCAATTGAGTTTCTGTTGAGACAGAGTAGCATTCATCTTCTGTATTGGGAAACATGGTGTAAGCCTTCAACCCAATACTCTCCAAAATGCCTCCAATCATTTTGGGCTGGCTTTTCAAGCTGCTTTCACCACTGTCTGTATGAAATCCATAAAGCCTAGTGATTGCTTCAGCTGTTGTCTTTGGCTTTTTAATCATGGGCATTTTGTCCATGTCATCTGTATCAAGAATGCTTGCAATGTGTGGCATTATAGTAGGTGGTATTGGGGCACTTGCCTATCATTTTTTTATATGAATAATGAGGTTTTGGAGTATTTAAATAAAATATATCTTACCATGACACTATAGCTTTCATCTATAAATGCTACATTAGACAAGTCAGTATATTTTATTTATCATTTAGTATTTTACTTCTGCAGGTGTACTTACCCAAATATTGTCTATCAATATGGATTCTTAAATCATCCAATTCATCAAAGCTGTCATTGCATCCTGGACAAGCATGCTGACTGACAATGACTGCTCCCTGCCTGGCATATTCATTTAATTCAGACGACTTGATAAATACAATGCTAGAAAGATAAGAATTGTAATAATAAACAATAAACAAGATTTTCATCATAAATGGCAACACTTAACATACTTCTTGTTGATTCTTCGTTTTCCGCTCTTTGGGGCTTCAATAGTGATATCTGCATAACTGTATAAGAATAAAGAATATGTAATAAGATAATACCTTCTTTCTCAGATAAATGTTCTCTGAGCCTTGTCTTATCCCTAAATGTGGCAGTCTTGCAAACATGGCAGGTGTGTGATAGATGAATAAAGGTAACTTCACTCATATTAGCTTCTTGTAGATAAAATACAAGCTTTTCGGTTGTTTTGTTGATGTGTTAAATTCGAAAAGAATGTCACTCAAAGAAAGGGATTTCAATTGAGTGATTATGATTGAATTTATACAAATATTGGGTGGAAGGTTTTCTGGGGTCATTTGCCCACACACAGTAGAATGCACCGTGTACTACCTGTCCAATTGCCTTCTCCTTTTTGCTTGTTCTGTTCTGCTTTGGTGGAAGACCAGGATCATTTTCTGTTTCTCTGTCCTAGGAAGAGGCGTGTGTGGAGTGTTATTCTCTCTCGTTGGTGTCCCTTCTGACTTCTCAAGGATGTCCAGTCTTTGCTGTCTTTTTGTTGTCCTCCCTTCTCTGCCAGAATCTGACCTTGGTGTTCTAGTAGTGGCTGCTACAGTGCAGGCCATTTGGCGTGCCTACTGGGCTTTTATCTTTGATTCTGTTCCTTTTCTTCCTGGTGTTGTGGCAAGTAAGGCTTCTTTTTCTGTGGTGGCTCTGTAGTCCGTGGTGGCTTGAAGTATTTTTTCTTCTTTTCTTTCTTTATGTATTATTCATTTTAGCTAATTTCCTTTCTCTTCTTCTATCCACGTGGCTTTTACTTTTAAGTGCTGTACGTCATAACGCTTCGACCTATTCAATAAAGAATACAAAAAAATGTATTTATACATATAAGCACGTGACTTTGCAGTGTAATGTGCTTGGACATTACACCAAGATTCAGCAATAGCAATTGTAATGTTGCACGGGTTGAGATCTTTGAGACTTGTAGGTTCCTAGGCAGGGAGGGCTACGGTCACAGATAGAAGAGAGCAGGAAAGGAGATTTGGGGATGTCCTTGCGGTGTGAGAGAGAGATGACAGACGTATGTCTGGTTGGAGGATGGTCAAGAGGGTCGGCCAAGAGAGGGACAGAGAAGGAGGAACAATGGATCCAATGGTAATGCCAGAAAGAGCCAACGGAGAAGAACAATGCAGAGAGAGAACGGAACACACTCGAGAAACAGTCAATTACTTAGCTTTAGAGTCTATATTACTCGATTATCAGCCTCAGAGAATTACTCGGATCAAGAATGCTTTTATTAATAGTGAAAAAGAAGGGTTTTTATAGTTGTTTGAAAGGCTATGTCCTTAAGCACACCCTTCTCTATTGGTCTCCCTTCTACCCCTTAGTCTTCTGCTGTCATCCATGCAAGTAGGCAGTCACACTGTCCTATTCTACACAGTGTAGTGGATAAGAATATCCTCCCGTCTTTGTTTACACTCAAGCAACCGGACCTTTAAAATCTACTTAAGCTTTGCAAGTCGATCACTCACACAGACGGAATCCAATTACTCCGTCCAAGAACTAGATGTATTGACCATTGTATGGGCTGTTAAAAGGCTCGGTTTCTTCTTAAAAGATGTACTCTTTGTATAATACAGATCATTCATTATTGCAACGGCTCCTCAATAACAATCAAGAAAGATGGGATCAGACTGGCCAGGCGGGATCTTACACTGCAAGGACACTCCCTTGATGTCAATCATATACCCAATCCCCGCAATATTTGTCTCTGTAACAAACTGGTGGTGTCTAGTCATCTACAAGAGCAGTTGCTGCATGCACGTCGTAGCAACATTAAATGTAGATAATCTGGAATACACAAAACCATGGTACATTACACTATTGGTGATCTTCAGTTACTACTTCTATATGATTATTTATCGGGCTCTCCTCAGTCTACATGGACTCTTCTTCTTTAGCAATACCGGATAACAGATTGGCATAACAGTCATTCACCAGCACCTCTATGGTATTCTGAGGTTTCTTCCTCTACATCTTACAACTGCATGCTCTTGATCTAGTCTTGATTGACTAAGTATTCTGCAGTGTTGTTCTCTGGGCCGCCTTTTTCCAATACCCATCCACGTATTGTCCGCAAGTTTTTTGTTTTTTGTTTTTGTTTTTGGCTTTAGAACAACATTACTGAAAGTTTATTTTCTAACAATGTTCCGCTTACTACTCCTTCTGTTCTTTCTTCTGCCTCCCGTCTCTTGGACTGCCCTTAGGCGGGATTGGAGTTAGACACTGAGTGACACAGTGCCTCTTTCCCACAAATATTCAAAACCAAAAATCAAAAACATACAGAAAATTAGATAAGCCAAAAACAAGTCGTGACTCTTTTTCTTCTTCTTTGGGACTTTTTGTTCCAAGAAATGAGATTCTGAATGAATCCGCAATAGTACAATGAGTTGAAACAAAGGGTTCAGGTTATTGATTATTCGACCAAAAAATTGCTTCAATTTTTTATTTTTATTTTTATTTTTATTTTTATCTATCTTTTTGTCGCAATATGTCTATCTCATCTAACACGACTGAACAAACAATCAAACAAACAAAAAACCTCTCTTTATCAGAAAGAGCATTACTGATAAATTCACTCATTGTCTCATGGTATTTGAGGCCATTGTAAATGGCACTACTCAAGTAGAAATTGCCAGTCATTTAAACATGAACTTTACCACCATTGACCTTGTAGAAGACTACCTAAGACTGACTTGAAAAGAGTCTTTATGACAGAAGAGTTTCTTGTATATTACACTGAGCTTAAACCCATATAATAACATTCATTACATTCATTACATTTTTACCTCAAGAATAGCCTTTGGTAGAGTCTATCAGTTCTTCCTTTTGTTTTGATTTATTGATGATAGCACATTATGTTAAACAATAAATTTAGTGGCTGGGTATCAATATTAGCTTCATTACTTCTTTTTACAGCCAAATTTATAGCGTTTAATTGCAAAGTCAATAATCATTACTAAAATAGGCAGGTAGAGTCTGAAATAGTTCATTTACATAATTGTGTGCCAAAGATCAATCCTTTGTTATCTTGATAGATTGATTCTCTATTTCTATTCTCATTGTCCTATTTATTGTTCATTATTGCTATGTTTTTCCATACAGTGTGGAATGTTGTGTTTGATTCTCTCGACCAAGTTCTTATCAAGTTTGATTGTAGTACATTGAGACAAAGATCTGCTGAACTGACAATATTACATAATTTTTGTCGCATTTTCTTCAGAAGATTGTCTTGTAAGGATCTTTGTCCAATAAGACCTATAGACTTGTCTTTGATACAAGATGTCCTCTACAGATATCGCTACATTCGTGCTCTTGTAGGTCTTGGTATGTTGCTCCATAAAATAGACCCACTTGTTTCTCTCGATCTTCTCCTCTTACTCTTGCTTTATTTTAATAATAAATATTCATTGTCCTTTTCTTTTTCTTTTTGTACCAACTTTTGTATGTGCCAATAATCTATGAATAAAATTTAATCCGGCTGTTAAACGTTGCTGAATGTCTGAAGGGTATGGCCTAGGTGCTTTATAGATAAGAGAGTCTCCTATATTCATCTCAATGGTAGTAAGGTCAGTAACTAAATGATTGTTAGTTTTCTTGACTACCCCCTGTCTGAATTATATAAGTAATTTATCAATCTCCATATTATGTTTTTTGATGGTGTGAGTACTAGCATCAAGTTTTACTTTTCAATATTGCATATCATTCTATTCAATGACTCTTTTATTGACTAAACACTAAATGACATAATGATCCTTCTGGTCACTAAAAACATTCAACTTGATTATACCTCTAGTAGATAAAGTGTTTCTGCTAATGTTAATATAGAATAGATTTAGAGTTATTTATTTTTAAATCAGGTTTATTTGAAGTATTGTTATTAATGATGTTCAATGTTGATTCCATGTCCAATAGAATATTGAACTAGACACACTTGATATCAATATAGGATACTGGTATGGAGATATGAGTCCTGATCTCTTTCTGTGTTCCTTCAAGCCAATGATCCTGTTCAATTTTACTCACCTTGTTTTGGGAATAATACGTTTCTATGTGTGACCGTCCTGCGTTGGATCCAGGGTCAATACAGAGACATGTCTAACATAAGTAGTACTCATCAATTGTATTAACAATGATAAGCAATTAGGGTCATTTGTGTAGAATCAACTATAGAAAGCACATAAGTGTAACCATGGCAATTGATTAGTATATAAAGAGTTGTATATTCCACTAAATAAAAGTATCTATTCTTGGATAAAGTCCTGTCATTCATCAGTCTCTTTATTCTTCAATTCAGATAAAACATCCTGGTCGATTTATCCAATCCTGTGTTTTGGTGGGATCCATGATAGTCACACGCGGCTTTTCCAAAGTGATCATACCATCTGAAAAGTACGTTTTTGCAATATACACCTGAGAGATTTCTGGCTTTTAAACCTGCTCTTTGCGTTGATTGAAATGTAAAGCAGTCCACCTCTTTATATGAAATAATTGGCTTTAAGGTAGAGCCATCAGCTGGTAGCTTGCTCATTGAGGCTGCTAGTGGGTGTGTTGAGCTCAAACGCCAACGCCGCCATAGAGTGCAAAGACTCCTTCAGCAACAGACGCTGTATCCTCATTTCTCTTCTACCACCCATTCATAGCCCGTTTAGCAAAGCCAGAAGCTGCTAGTGTAGTTGCTACATATATTCTCAGGATTGTCCGAGTTGTTCCAAGTATCCCTCGTTGGATTTCGAATTGCCACAAGATGAAGGTTATCTTTTTGGTGTCCTGGTTTCCTTGCTGACTCTATGGCCTTTTGGATGTCTATTCATAATTCTTATTTTACAATCATTTCTCATTTTTCATCATTTTTCCCTCATTGAGGTTTTATATTCTCTTTTCTTTCTGTTTCCCATTCATTTGCATTATTTTTTCACTTTTACATTTGAAGTGTTTCTATGTCTATTCCCATTTATTTCACAAAAGTTCTCATTGGGTGGCTAACATGCCCAATGCGCGAATAGCAACCAACACCCAAAAATAAAAATACTTTGAACTGTATAAAATAATTGCTGCACATGCACAAATACTGCTTGTGCTACTTTACAAAGCAATCAGTTTCTTTTTTTTCTTATACATATTAGCTCGTGGGCAAACGTATTATTAATAGAAATATAGCTTATTTGACCTAATACAGTGGATGATCTAATAGAAAGTGATGTAATGAATATGTCTTGATAAATAGAAGAAATAAACTAAATAGAAAGAAAGAGTACTTGTGCATTGAATTGTATGAGAAACAATACAAGTAATTAGCCTACCTTATATCATACATGTTGAGCTACTATAGTAAGAGCCATAGACTGTCTATTAAAAGAAATCAAGTATCATAACTCCTATAATGGCAGCATGTTATTTACCATTTGCCTCGTAGAATGATGAGAGAAGTGTACCTTGATACACTCTTGTTTTGCTTATCAACAGATTCATAACTAATGTATTTGTATTAGTGATGGTGTCTAAATTGAGAATAAATACTTTCATACTACTATAATAGACCTTAGATAGTGCCTATACTCTTTAACACCTTATACCAATTATCTCACAGCATAATACTACTTTCGTTTACTAAAATCCTAAAAGGTAATGGCCACATCTTAAACCACATCTTTGAGTATTTAAAAAGTGAAGAAAATAAATAAGATATGATCTATAAGAACAAAGTGTCTAGTCTCAGTCTCGTATATGAATTCTACTCGTCAACCCTATCAGAATCAAATCAGATATGCCATCTTCATATTTAGTTCTTTGTTATTATTGAATATATTTCTATCTATCCACTAGATCATTAGTAATAAAATCATAATGGTAATAACTGTAATAATTTCAAGGTGTTTTTTGTTGTGATTGTATTCATACTTTTTATAGAGATCAATAACTGAAAACTGATTGACAGAAATACTTCATTTGTTCTTGGCCAAAAAGTGTGAGAATATTATTATTGGAAGAAAGAAAGAAAGAAAGAAAGAAAGAGAATAGTAAAGACATTTACGTGTTCAGCCTATCAGAAAAATAAGTTGGGAACAACAAATGCTTGGCTTTAGACACATACTAGATCTAATGTAAGACAGTCTATTATTAAATATTTAAATAATCCTTGCGGGTAAAAATATTTTTCTCTGTAGCGATTGTTCTTTGGAATTACTGTCTTCATAAATAGACTGTGAAATGTCTAGCATATTCTTACTTGTATTGATGTTTTTGCTCCAGAGTATAGGACAGCCTTTGGTATATTTTCTAATTGGAAGTCTGGTACACTCCAAAACCATTGCCTTGCACATGTTTTTTATCTTTGAAGTTTTAAATTCTACACCATCTTTTGTACTATTGCAATACATACATGTTAAGTTTAATAGTACACATCACTAAACTGTCATTTGGATAAGGCACTGTATATTCTATTTTGAATCCCTGACATTGTGTTACACTTTATATAGAATTCCTGCTAGTACTCAATGTTAGCTATCTTACGTAGTGTCATTGTGTATGCTCTTTTTATCAGCACATCAAAAGCGACTTTATTTGAATAAAAATCCTCAAGTCAATGATGTGTAACATATATGATCTAAAGGTGAATAAAGATATCACTGTTAAAAAGAAAGTGTGAAGCGTGTTTACTAATTACTGCTTGTATCTCTCAATTTTACACAAGAATAATAAGAGAACATCTGTCGGATTCAATTGTTATATTGTTGGTATGGTATTGTTAATCTAATAAAATATATCCAAAAAGAACTGAGAATATCTAAAGACAAAATCTAATTCGTTTAAAAATTTGCAAGAACGTCTGAATCTTAAGTTGAAAAATTAGTTGTACATAATCTTTTTGTATTCTATTTAGTGTAATATCAATATTAAAGCCTGAGAAATCAATAAAAAAAAATACAAACAGTTGATTTCAGCCCGATTGGGCCATAATGGCTTTTAATATGTTTATTTAAATTTGGAAAACATACTTTAGCCAATCAAATCATTATGAAATAATATGTTAGAAATAATTGCCCTATTAATCATAAAAATCTCAAATGTGTACTAATTTACACTATTTTCCGAAATTATTGGACAATTTTTCGACTTCATTTTTCTCTCTCGAAAGATAGTCCAATAATTTCGGAGAATAGTGTAGATCCTTGAGTATGAAGGTTATGAAAATCCCTTATTTGCTCATTTAAACCGAGAAAAGTCGTTTTAGCTGATCAGAGTTGAATAAAGAATTAAAGACATGATAATTTTCTTATATATTTCGATAATTTTTGCTTATGTACTTTCTCCTGTAGCTCTGCCAGTTTCGTTTCTAATAGTTCTATATGTTCAACATAGGCCTTGCATTTCGCATTATAGGCTTCTTCCTTTGCTCTTGCCATCTCTTTACTAAGGGCATCTTCACTCAAAGAAGTCTCTGTTAGCTTGGACTGATTTTCCAGTGTGGTTGCATGGTGTGATATTTCTTCATAACGTTGTAATAACTCATCTAACTCTTTGAGTGTATTCTCATTATCCTGCTGTTGTTGAACAAGTTCTTTCTGGAGCTGGCGTGCTTTGCCTGATTCCTCTTCTGCCCTTGCCATCTCTTTACCAAGAGCATCGTTCAGATTGGCTTCTGTCAGTTTAGACTGGTTCTCAAATGCAACTGCCTGGCGCACTACTTCTTCATAGCGCTGTAATAACTCATCTAACTCTTTAAGCGTTTTCTGGTGATCTTCCTGCTGTTGAATGAGTTCTTTCTGGAGTTGAAGTGCTTTGCCTGATTCATCATTTGCCCTTGCCATCTCTTTACCAAGGGCATCATTCAAATTAGCTTCTATCAGTTTAGACTGGTTCTCAAATGTAGTTGTATGGTGTGATACTTCTTCATAGCGCTGTAATAAATCATCCATCTCTTTGAGTGTATTCTCATTATCCTGCTGCTGCTGGACAAGTTCTTTCTGAAGTTGAAGTGCCTTGTCTGATTCTTCTTCTGCTCTTGTCATCTCTTTACTAATAGCCTCTTCATTCAAATTAGCTTCTTTCAGTTTAGACCGAGTTTCCAGTGTAGTTGCATGGTGTGATAATTCTTCATAGCGCTGTAATAACTCATCTAACTCTTTAAGTGTTTTCTGGTGATCTTCCTGCTGCTGGATGAGTTCTTTCTGGAGTTGAAGTGCTTTATCTGATTCTTCTTCTGCTCGGGCCATCTCTTTACCAAGGGCATCCTCATTCATAGAGACCTCTGTTAATTTAGACTGATTTTCAAGTACATTTACATGATGTAATACTTCTTCATAGCGCTGTAATAAATCATCCATCTCTTTGAGTGTATTCTCATTATCCTGCTGCTGCTGGACAAGTTCTTTCTGAAGTTGAAGTGCCTTGTCTGATTCTTCCTTTGCCCTTGTCATCTCTTTACTAAGGGCATCATTCAAATTAGCTTCTGTTGATTTAGACTGAGTTTCCAGTGTAGCTGCATGGTGTGATAATTCTTCATAGCGCTGTAATAACTCATCTAACTCTTTAAGTGTTTTCTGGTGATCTTCCTGCTGCTGGATGAGTTCTTTCTGGAGTTGAAGTGCTTTGCCTGATTCTTCTTCTGCTCGGGCCATCTCTTTACCAAGGGCATCATTCAAATTAGCTTCTGTCAGTTTAGACTGGTTCTCAAATGTAGTCGCATTGTATGATACTTCTTCATAGCGCTGTAATAACTCATCTAACTCTTTAAGTGTATTCTCGTTATCCTGCTGCTGCTGAACGAGTTCTTTCTGGATTTGGCGTGCTTTACTTGATTCTTCTTCTGCTCTTTGTTCTGCTAGTGAAACTGCCAAAGAGGCTGCTGCCATAGCAGAGGCATCACGTCCATCATTGTAGCTCATACGATTCATGTGACGAGATAAAGAAAGCTGTTCTGTGGGTATTTCTATAGTCTTTGTATCCATCTCTTTCTTATCAAGTATAGATTCTGTGGGTGTTGTAGAAATAGGACTGGGAAGACCATTCATGTTTTTCTGTTTGAGTGTGTCTCTTTCAGCTTCAAGCATAGCACATTTAGTAGTAAGTTCATCGAGTTCTTTCAGCATTCTCTTTTGTATATCAGTAGTGTCTGATCTTCGAATTTCTTTTCGTAGTTCAGTATTGGTCTTTTTACTTTCTGCTGCAATATCTTCCATTCTCTCTACTTCTTTGCTGAGTATGGCTTTCTCGGCATCACTCGTAGCTAGACGCTGCTCCAGGCTAATGACATATTGTTCTGTATTTTCGTATGCCTCTTTGAGCTTTAATATTCTTGCCTTGAGATCGTTTAGTAAGTCCTGATCGCGCATAGATTCACTTGCTGAGCGTTGCAGTTTGATCTCCAACTCCTCAATGTAGGATTCATTGCTATGCTCTCTTTCAAGGGCTTTACTGAGTTTAAGCTTGGCCTCAACAATCATCTTTTCCTGAGCTTCAAGACTAGACTCATGATTCTCCAACTTGGATTGCTGTTCTCCATAGCCGATGTCTGAGTGGTTTAAGGCAGCACGCGCCAAAGCCAGTTGACTTTCTAGATTAGAAATACTCTTTTCGTACTCTTCAATCACAGGTTCCACCAAATGTTGAAAGTCTTGATCTCGTTTCGTGCCTCTCATCTCTTCTTCCTTTTCCCGGATCAGTTCTAATTTTCGTAATCGTTTGAGTTCTGCTTCTACGACTCTGTTGCGTTCGCGTGTCACTGAAGCTTCACCATCCAGTTCCTCTACTTGGCGTTGGAGATCTGCCATCAAAGAGCGTTGTTCCTGGTAGAGGGGATCCATATCAGAAGAGGCCATAAGAGATCCTCCTTCACTGTCATCAATAGGACTGTGGGCCAAAGACATGAGAGAGTTTGAACTCGACTTTAATAGACGCATTTCCTGCTTGAGTTTGCCAAACATGCTTCGAAGCAGTTCAATATTATCTGTTGCCATCCACTCTTCCACTTCATTGCGTTCGATTCTATTTTTGATGTTGCGGGCTCGGTTGGCATACTGGAGAGTATTAAGGGTTTCTGATAAATTGTATTCTACAGGACTAGCACAGGCAATCATCAAGGTAGTAGCACTACCTCCCAAAGAATCTTGTAGCAGACGAGTCAATTTGGAATCACGGTAAGGAATGTGGGTACTTCTCTTGGAAGTGTCTCCAAGTGCACTAATGACATTGCCAAGGGCCAATAAACCAGCATTGATATTAATGCCTTCTTTGCGACGGTCTCCTTCTGCAGCAGTGCGTTTGAGCTAATACACCAACCATTATTATTATTATTATTATTATTATTCAAACTAGATTCAATAAAACCCTCACTGTAGTTTCAATTTACTCATGGACTTACTCGTTCACTACCTGCTAAATCAACAAAATGGAATTTGGAGGTGGTAATGACCCAATCCCCATCCTCGGATTGTCGCAGATCATTTAATGATGAGCGTATATTCAATGCACTCGGGGGTCTTTTAGAACCCGTGGATCTGGAGGGTGTTGGACTTGCTGCACGACTGAATGCAGTAGGAAGAGACTGACTTGGCATCCATTTCTCTTGCTTTAATGAGACAGAGAAGATGGCATGAGAGCGTGAGGATTTCTCGTTCATGTCTGTAGAGCCTGTTGCTCTGCTTTGTGTGCCCTGTTCAAGATAACTACCACACTATCAGTTCCAAATGTCCTTATGCTCCTTATGCTCCTTATGCTCTCTATGATCTCTCTCTCTCTCTCTTATTTTCTTACGCACAAGAGGACGTCGTCTGTGCTGTGTACGACGACTTCTTTAACGCCAGTCCAATAGATCTGACCTTTTGAGTCTTCTCGGATAGAAACAGGTGGGGCTTCTCCTGGTGGTGATGCATCTAGCAAATCAATCAGTTCTTCATTATAGATCTCTACAAAAGAGACTTTGACGGTGTATCTAGGCTTGGGTTGGGAAGGAGAGCTGAGACGGGGTGTCTTTGATATTCGAGACACTGGGCGGAGACGGCCTTTGGATAGGGTGGTGGCGGTGGTGGAGGAGGACACAGAGGAAGTGGGTGATACAGGGCGGGTCATTGTATCGTTCTGGTGAAGAATGTCGAATAATAAAGCCATGGCACGTGGCACAATGCCCTCTTCTTCTGCTTCATGACGGCCACTGTGCTGTGCTGTTCCCATAGTGTAGGTTTTTCCTGAAGATGTTTGGCCCTGAGAATATTAGCGCTGTTTGGAGATATTCAATGGCTTACATAGGCAAGGATAGTGACATTGTAACCTAGTAACAGACCATTAAATCATTGACCAATAAAATGTCCTTGAGAGTGGTTTTAATTTACCATCGATGAATTTCTGAATTAACTTTTCTCCCAAAATAGAAAATATCTCGTTTTGGTTACTGTCGGGTCCGAATACATAATCAAATGTAAAAAGTTTGTTGTGAGGCACTACTTGTACTGTGCTTTCATGAATTCTGAGGACGTCATCATGGGATAAGTTGGCAAACCGTGGTTGGGTGCGGTCTCTCTCCGTTAATGGTCGTATTCGCAACGCTGTAAGGAGAAAAAAGGGTCATGGTAGAACGAGAATAATGAGAATAATCCATAGAACAGGGAGTGTGTGGGTGTAGACTTGCCTACTTGAATGGCAGCTGTTTGTGCTTGACCTTCTTTGGTCATAGTAGGCTTAGGAAGAGGAAGAAATCAATAGTAAAGAAAAGGATAGGGTTGGGTGGTGCTGTTTCTTAGGTCGTTTCCAAAGCACTGTCGTCACTGCAGTTGTTGTGTAAGAAGAAGGGAAGAGGAGGAAGGGATTAAGATGAGCTGTGACACTTGGCCTTGTTCGAAAACCGCTACTTGGGCCAGTAAGCTATAGTGACTTGCAAATAGTTTTGCACATGTTTTTACTTCCCGAGGTTCTTTCTACATGGAAAAGGGCACGTTTTGTAGTTAGTCACTCATTTATAGCCGTAGGATCTCCGCATTTCCTTACTCTTATGCCTGAACAAGAAGACTCTAATAGAGTAGCTTGGTGTGTTACTAATGTTCTTGTTAAGCAAGAGACAAGGTGGACTGCACTTAATGTCGGAGTCTATGCTCCTTCAGCAGTGACCAAAGATATCTCGACTGGATAGGGAAGGAACCATTGATAGCCATTGATAGATATGCGTGGTCATGAGTATTCGTGGGGAGTCATAAGTAGTCATAGGCCTAGTAACAGATCCATAGGTATTTGTAAGAGATCATCATCATTTACAATTCGTTACAAGGAACTACAGAGAATTACAACTATCCACAATCCATTGTAAAGAACTACAAGGAATTACACCTCGTCACTAGCATAGATAGGGACTATACAATAAATCCAGTAATAAAACAGCTAAATATCTTGCTTTAGAGTAGATAAAGTCAGATCAGACTGTCTCCTGTAGGTTCCTTCAATCAACTTTATGTGAGCCAATTGGGATGCCATTGAAGGGGTGAGTTGAGGGAATCTTGCATCTTTAGCACTGTAAGGTATATCCACCAACAGATATACTATTTGAACAAGGCTGTGGAGGGTAAAAGCACTTGTCATCTTATCACTAGCGTGCATTAGAAAGAACAAGCACAGACACCATTCATACAAAAAAAAACACGTTACACCAATGACTGTGCATATTGTTGGGAGATTGGAGTACCTAAAATCAATCGTAATAAGATCTTTATTTAGAGAAACTTAGAAAAGACAGATAGGAGAAAAATATAAGAAGTTTAAGAGTGAAAAAAAAGAGATTATTCTTTTTGAACAAAGAGTTTTAATAATATAAAGCCATAGGATGTACATATAAATATATATTGTTTACAAGTGATTTATAATAAGAAAAGAAAGAGAACAAACAGGCATATTACTATAGACTTATACACCGTAATTGTAAGAATAAATACAATTATATTTATAATTACATTTATAATTATAATTACACTTATATGCTTATTATTGTACTTGTAAACATGAAAATAAAAAGGAGAAATCAGGTACAACATGGACTCAGACTATCAATTCATCCCTACACAATTGATACATTTAAGTAGACTGTTTTCCCCACACACTGTTTCCCTGTATTCTTTTATTCAATTTTGTTTGCTTGTTTGTTTTCTCTTGTTTCTTCAAATACTGGGTAGTGTTCTTTTGTTTTCAATGGTCATTTGCAAGTTATACTTATTTCATGGCTTGAGTAAAAAGGATAGACCAAGAATAATTAATGAGGCTAATATGATTGTACTTCCCCATAAGAATTGAGTTTAGAAGTTATTCACTCATAAGCCTGTTAAATTGTCTTTATCTCTATAAAAGGACAAACCAGGCTTTAAAAGTATTGTGCATGTTAAAGTGATATTCACAAATGGTATTTGTAGCTGAAGTCTGTTTTCCTGTTTTCTTATATTCCTGTTGCCTTAGTTTTCCTATTTAGAGTGCTAGTCTAACAAATAGATTGTTAAAGAAAGAAAAGAAGAAAAGAAAGATAGCCTTAGCACAATCAATGAATAGATAAATAACAACAGGAGTGACTGTATAATAGACTTTATATGCTTAATATTCATGATAACAAAGTAAAAGCAGTTATCCAATAACTAATAGTTGAGATATCTTACATGGTTTCTTGGCAGGGATGTTCCTTATTTGTAAATATATTAACTAACAGCTTTCATTCCTCATCTTCATTAAACATAAGAAAACAATAGACAAGAACAATGTGTCCCCTATTCAATAAGAGTACAATAGAGAGACTATTGAATGTACATTTACTATGAATGGATCTATTTCATATCGATTGGACTGTCTTTAACGAACGAATGTTATACATTCAATGCAATGCTCTAAAATTGAGAATTAATAAAAGAATTATTTTTAGCATAGACTACTGGGCTGATAAGTGGCATTTTAATCATTACTGTAGTTAACATACAAATAAAACACAAATACCTATGCAGAATAACTGCAGGACAATATAATTGACTCATATTTTAAGTTACTTACTAGATATTATAATGTCTTTTGCATGACAAAATCCAATAGGACACACTCTATTATGTTTTTAGATAGTTTACCTGTATCATGGGCTTCCGTCAATTAGTCAACCGAGGCTCTAGTAATAATCAGGGAGAAGGATGGAGATGAATCAGAAGGCTTAGACCTTTTCTTGGTTCATAGAAAATAGATAGAAAATACAATAATAAAGAAAATAAATAGTCTTTAATAGCATTGAATGGTATCAATTACTATTTATCATGTATTGGTGTAGTAGTGTCATTCATGGCTTCTTGGGCTCAAAGGTATTTTGGTTAGTTAACGTACGATTCACTTTGTTCTTTTTATTTTATTTTACTTGTTTGTTATCCTTTTATACTTCTATTCTACTCTAATGATGACTACAGATAGAATAGCTTGGAAGAGATCACCACCAAAAGGTACATGTTCTAATACAGGCTGTTGTGCTCTTATACTATCTTTAAAATATCTATCAACTGTATCAAATACACTACAGCTTATCATAGATACTTCATCCCAGACCATTGATTTTGTAGCTGTTTTTTTTTTTTTTTTTTACAATTTGCTAACTGTTAGTTTCCTGTTTTTAGTGTATAAGACCTAAGGTAACAGTATCCTTTATACCACTTAGTATACGTCTTCTCAGTGTGTCATAGCTATGTTGTATAGAATCCAAGTGACCTTGCTCAATGTTAGCATATACTCTATACTGATAAAGAGAGTTTTCCAAATAAATGTAGGCGATTGGAATCATTTCTGCACATCAATCTGAAGCAGTAGTGTTTTATTGTGTTTATCTTGACATTTAGGTCATTGACTAAGTATATATTTATATTCCAACCAAACTGTCCTGTACAAAAAAGAGGCATGCAGCTCATAAGATTGTATACAAATACTGCTTCTATTATTACTTGTAAGAGAATCAAAGAGCCTCATTATGTTAATAATATGCCCTTTTCCTCTTTATAATATTATCACACCACACCACACCACACCGCAGTTACACACATAATAGTTATAGGATAAAGCAACTAAACCAGGACCTGTCTAATGTTGATTCTAAGATATGCAGTAACTGCCATGTTCTGCTAAATACACTCTACTCTCCTTCACTAGTACAGTACATTTCTATAGCAATAAACAAAAAAAGGACGACTTATTTTATTCACTCTTAGTTATTTACTTAAGCAGAGTGGAGAGTCTCAAGGAACTTGGTGGCAGTGGTCTTTGCACGCTGGGTCTTCTTGGCAGGCTGGGCCTTGCTGACCTTACCACTCTTGGCCTTCAATCCAGCAACAATCTCAGCACGACGCAATACCTGAGCGTAAGGGTTCAGGCGGTTCATCACACCCTGGTTACGGAGAGGGTTCTTCTTTTGGGTGAAGGGACGCTTCTCGTGCTTGTTACCAGCAGGGCGAACAACGGACTGGATTTCATCAGAGTTGATCAGACGAGTCACATCGGGGTTGGTCATGATGTGAGCAGGCAAAACGTAGTCCTTCTTCAAGGTAGCAGGTATCTCGTAGGTACCGTACAGGGAGTCCAACAGGGCAAAGGCACTCTTGGTCCAGATGACGAAACGACCCAAGTGGCCACCAGGGGCCAACTGCAACAAGTTAAGACGACGGACATCAACAACTTCAACACCGGGCAAGTTACGGAAAGCCTTGACAATACCGTTGTCCTCGTTGAAGATAACAAGAGGACCACGACGCTGGCGGTGGCGGCGGTTACGGAGCTTACCGACACCAGCACGCAATTTGCGGGAGTTGGAGACCTTGACGACATCAGCGTAGGCGTTGATGGCTTTCAAGAGAGCAACGGCATCTTTGGTCTTGGAGATAGTCTCAACACTGTCAGCCAACACAAGGGGAACTTCCTCAATCTTTTCTACACGGTGACCGCGGGCCATGACCAAAGAAGGAAGAGCAGAGGCAGCCAAAGCAGAGGCAGTGGCGAAACGCTTCTGGTTCAGGTTGGTCTTGATATGCCACTTGCGCCATGTCTTGGTAGGGGCGAACATACGACCACCACGGCACATGTTACCGAAAGCAGCCTGACCAGCACGGTGAGTACCAGAACCGTTGACACGGGGAATACGGGCAACAGCACGACCAGTACCCCATGATTCAGCAGAGGTTTGGTGACCAGCCTTCACAGACACAGCATAAGGCTGACGCTTGTTCTTGGCCATGTTGGTGTGGACAAAGTTCACAATGTCAGGACGAATGGGGGCAGTGAGAACAGCAGGGAGGGGGACGGTGGCGGAGGCATCCTTGCCGGTGCTGGTGTATACGTTAATGACGGGTCTGGCGGCAGACTAACAAACATGGATGAGTCTATGCATGGATGGATATGCCTATAGATGCTATGTTTACCATCTTAACCTGACAGATATAAAAGAGAAAGAACTACTTTACTGTACTTCTGGTGCCTATACTATAGCCCGGCACTCTTTTTTCTTCCCGGACACTTATTAGGTCCGGTAAAATGATGAGAATTGTTTTCTTGGAAAATATAATCTCAGAGCAAGCCATAGCATTGTGTTGATTTGGCCTGCTCCTTTGAGTGTAGTGTTGGTAGGTAGGATAGGAATAAAGAAAGAGTTTCCCATAAGTGATCTTTTATTTACACTGTGGAAGTTAGATGATTTCCCTTATATATTTAGTATAAGCAGTATATAAACAACAGAAATGTGTGTGTGTGTTTATCTTATTTATTTTAAGAACCCTCCTATACTATTTATTGTTTACAAGTTAAATTGGGTTTTCTCAGTCTCATACTTCTGTCTTCAATGTAGGTTTTCTTCTGTGGCTGTCCATAAGCTACAATAATAAAGCCACTGAAGGGTATGTAAAAACCCACTCATAGATATCTCTCCCTATTTATCACTACTACATAAAAAATTATTTCTTTCTCTTTTTATAAACAAGCTCAAGCATAAATTGCATTTCCTTTGCCCTGATTCAAGCCGTACATAATACGAATGGCTTGTGACCTGGTCATACAAATGGACTCATTTTTAGGGCTTTATTGACTCCAAACCCCTTATTGTAAATTGAACAACAAAGTTTAAATTAATAAAGGTTGGCCATAGGATCTATGTCATAACATAATCTTCTAGCTATTTTCATATTAGTAATGATGCACTTGTACTATTATTATTATTATTACCCAACAAGACTGATCCATAGTAAGAGGAGATACTCGTAAAGACATGACTAATTCGGTTGTTATGGTAATAAATTAGATGTTAGAGGAAATAGGCAGTATGAATACATCAAGACGTCATTGTTTAACATTTTTATTATAGCTCAAAAACATCACCAAGTCTTAGTTAGTGCTTCCTACTACTGCAGTAACAAGTCAAAAGATAAGGAGTAGATAGAGTTATAAATGATGTATAGCCATGCACACACTAAATAAGGATAGGCTTATGATTTTAGCATGGGCTATGACTACTACTGTCTGTACAAAAACAAGAAGCATTTATATCTATACGCAATGTTACTACTACTACTACTTATATATATATATATACTTTCTAATGAATACATTCAAAATATTATTCACCCCAATGATAACATGCTTGGCCTTATCTAGCTCAAATACACTTTCAAATCACATAGCAATGGCTCTGGCTCTATTAAACGAACACTGTTCGTCATATTAATTTATTTACACAGTACACGTTGTGAGTGTACACAAGTCAGTAAAAGTAGAACGGTCAAGCTTGCTGAAGAACTGGAGTCCAGATGCCTTTTCAATGACCTCCAACTTTACTTGGAAGCTAGTCAAAGCAGTCTTGCTGTTGATGGAGGCATTAGGAAGTACAAAGGCAGCAGCAGCATAACCATTGGCGTTGGGAATTAAGATAACTTTGTAAAAGTGGGTTGGCACAGCAATGTTGGGGACATCACCAAGCATCTTGTAGGTCACAGTATAATCAGATTTGCCTGCAGTCTTGCTACTGCTGGATTGGGGCAAGAACAAAGGACCAGTGTAGACATAGACATCTGTGTAAGAAGCAGTCAAGGAGCGGCAGAAAGCTTCAAAGTAGGCCCAGTCTGATATAATAAAAGTCAATACAAGCAAAAGTCAAGTAAAGGGAAATATTTACAGTTACGGTTGAATCCAACACCCACTTGAGGGCACATGTTGGACAAGTAGAAGGTTTGGTCCATAGCTTCCTGAGTAGACACAGCATCTCCAGCGGGTGCCATGTGGCCACGGTCGTATCCGCTTGAACGGTAGTCGTTCAAGAGACCACGGTAAAGAAGAGGAATAGAAGGATCTTCTTGAAAGTTGGATTTTCCACGATCAACACCATCACCCTTTGTAATGGATTCGGCAGTCAAGTGCTCTCCAACCCAGTCTGGGATACGATCACGTCTGTTGTAAGAAGAGATGTAGGAGTCTCTTTCAAGAAGATCGTGGACAGGGCCTTTAGAGATAGAGATTTGAGTTAGAATACGATTGAATATATCCATATTTCAGTATTCAAGTAGATTGCGTACCTGGGTGACCAAACTGCAATACAGTGGAGCTATCAGCAATAGAGCGGGCAACGTGTCGATTGTGGGTAACAGAGTGGGAAGCATCCTGTGAGCTGTACAAGCTCATAATCAACATGCCCAGACATAATCCTCCTGTGAAAAGACTGAACTGATTTACAACTGTCATATTGTTGGATATAGTTGCAAACAAGAAGGGTATAAAGAAAAAACAAACAAACATTTCAATACGTCTTTATTGACTTATATACTTTTTCAGTGATCACGTTGCAAAACCAAGCATAGTGAATGGTGAGAGTCGATCCAGGTACTTACAGCATGATGTACCACGTATTATAAACACCGTGCTATCAGTAATTAAATTGTACTATAATAGGCTCTGTTTATGTACAAAATTATACAAACTTCCATTAAACTTCCGGCAACAATGTAGTGTCAATACATATGCAGGGCCTTGCTGCCATACATTAGACAGTATCTTCACTGTGTACAACACTATTGTCTTGATTATTCAAGACTATCATTCTTATACATTTCATTAAAATAGTAAACTGACATGCATTTGCTGCAATAAATGAGTTACACACTGTTATTTTTGTGCACTGTAAGTCATTTGGCTTGTGTTTATCTAAACACCTATACGAAAGCGTATTACTCTTATCAGACAATAATAAGTACAGGCATATTGATTTACAACATACATAACAATGACATTTCATCTGTATGCACCACTTGCTTATTATTAATATATTCTGTGCTATACACTGTACTATCTTGGAATTAGAATAGTGAGTGGTGTTGACAATAAGCAATAAGATACTGTTTACTTTGGAATTGAGTAGACTACTTTAATCTTTTACTTCAATCCATTACAGCGGTAATTTTTTAAATACCCTGTAGATATCTCATATTATAAAAATATACATAATAAAAGTAAGATCTTTCTCTAGATTAAAAAAAACCTTTTCAGTACAAATGGCTCTACTGTTGATGCTTACATCCATTGTGATATGGCCACGGCTATAGTGTGGATAGTCGACACTCTGACATACATGCACGGTGTTGAAGATACATAGAATATAAGTAGTTCTAGTTAACAACACAACGAAACAATGTATAGAGACTACATAATCTAAACATCAATAAAACAATCAACCTTATTTTTGTTTGTTAATGTTAAGTATCGTTGGGACTTTTGAGAAAAGCAATGATTACTTAAAAGAACAGTTGCATAGTTACTTATTGTGTCCCCGTACCCGTACCTTTTTTGATTCCCCTAGACCAGCCTTCATGCTAAAACCCTATTTCGTCGTTCCTACTAGAGATCAAATGTATTTACATTAATCTCTCTAGTAGTCCTTTTGATAACCGTAGTGCCTTTTATCACACCACTATGATTTTTTTTAGAATGAACATTTGAGTTATTAAATACCCGTATTAGGAATCAATGGAAGCCAGTAAAAAAAAATCTTTTACTCCTTGCATGCATAGCTACTTTTTTTTTTGTTTACATTCTTCACACTTTCACTTGTACTTAATGTTGTGTAATATTTAATAAGATACTGTCTCACTCTGAGTCCACCTATTATAATCATGCAGAATGTTTTTGAACTATATTCATAGCCGGTCCATCCCTATTCGACGATCATCTCAAGACAGTCTACACACTAGGAGATTTTTCTGGCCTTTAAGCGGTGATATCTCCTTCCTTTTACGAGGGTCCCAAATTTTGCCCTTTTATGTAACAATGATTAAAATCAAAGGTTTGCAAGTATCTAAATTATTATTTCTTTTTGTAGTATACCTCAATATCAAATTGTATTATCAATAGAATATAGTGTTGATGAATATTATTGTTTATCATAATAATGTGGCCAATAATAATGTAGCCAACACTATATTATGACTATAGCTACTGCCTAAGTACATTCTCTCATAGCAATAGAATCTATACACTGAAAGCCTTATGCCTTGTTCTTGGGAGATAGATAGATATGCTCAGGAGTATACACTAGACAGTATTGACCTTGTAGAAGATCACCTAAGACTGATTTGAAAGGAGTCTTTACTTGCCTAATAATAATACATTGAGTGTCTTGTGGAATACATTGAGCTCAAGCCCAGATGAAGACACTGCTTACCTTTTTACTTTCAGAATAGTCTTTGGTGGTATCTAAAACTTCTTTCTATTTTTTCTCTTTGTTAATAATAGCACATTACCTTGCTCAGTTATGCTCATCTCAATAAGTGCTTAAATATTAAGTTGTATAGACAGTGTAAGAAATAACAAGATAATAACAAGACCAAAGAATAGAAAATATTTTCATTCTGGTGAGGTATCACTTTAGCCTTTACTTTCCTATAATTAAATCAAAATTCATAAGTTAGATTTACAATTCAAACAATTCACACTCTATTTGCCTTGAGCCTAAAGCCCAGTATTAGAAACAATACCTTGTTGTCATCAAGTACTATTGTTAATAACAGTTACAATAAGATAATTGAGGTGATTATAAATATGGATTCAATCAATGGCTATACTGTTCTTAATATAAGTAAGTTTGATTCTATTTTATGGACAATGGCCACTAGAGTTAATTCAGTATGTCCTATAATAAATCTTTCTTAAGCAGTGTTATACTGCAAAAAGTATGGGCTTATGGATAGCACATGTTAAACAATAAATGCAGTAATTGAGTTGCAATGTCAAGTTTACTTCTTCCTTTTATCCATCTTTATAGTGTTTAATTGCACAGTCCATAGTCAATGCTAAAACAGACAGACAGCGAAAGTGTTCTTTTTAAACACATTAGCCCATAAGAAAAATAGTGTGATTTTATTGTTCATGTATTTCCTTATAAATCTCAAAGATCTTCTGTCGATATGAGACAAGAGACATGTATGACCTCGTAAGGCTGGCTACTCACACAGAAGCTATCAGGAAAGAGGCGGATATGAGGAAACAGAAAGAAAAAAAAAGCAAAATAGAGAGAATAAAAAAGAAACCATAATATGAGAGATAAAAAGAATAAAAATCAAAGGCAAGAAGGTGCCAGTACAAGGGTAATACGACACACACATAGAGTACATTAATGCATCTCGAACTAATTATTTTTACTATTATTTTATTATTAAAAAGGGGTATTGACACCTAAAAAGATTGGAGTATGATCCTACCAAGCTGTCAGTTGCTGCCTATGGCACAGGAATAAAGGTAAAAGATGCTGCCAAGTTTAAAGGTCATCGTGTTGGTTTGACGAGAGTTTTATATCAATCATTGAAAAAGAGACAAACGGGTGGAGATCTTCTTGTGGTTGATGTTGACGAGTTTCGAACATCAAAGGTGAACATGATTGACCTCTCACCCAATATGAAAAGCTCTTCTAACAGTTCTTTTGTTTTATTTTGTTGTTCTCAAGATCTGTCATACTTGTAACACAGACAGCCTCACCGAAGTATTCATGAATTTCAACAGTATCCGCGCTTGCCAAAGTTGTGGAATTGTTTAGAATAGAGATGTGAATTCATCAAAGAATATCTATACAATTGCAGAAGAGTATTTAAAGGGTCGCCGCCGACCAGTTCCATTCTGTAGAAAAGAATAGATATTCTTTGATGCATTCATATTTTACTATATCGCCACATCGAAAGTGGTTTCCTCCAGAATTCAGATATTTACAGGTAAATCTGCATAATAATCTTTATTTAAGAACTAACATGAATTCATAATTTATTTTTGCTCCTTTTCAGATCGATTTGTCATTTCTTAAACAATTGTATTTCGACTATTTCCTTTTATATCCTAAAGATCTCCTGGTGTGTACAAATACTAATATCATTCTTAGCTTATAGTTTTTATTTTTTTATTTTTTTTATTTTTTCAAAAAATAAATAGTAATAATAATAATAGATAAATCCTTCTATATTTTGATGGAATATCAAGTTATGACATAGAATGGCTATAAACAATACTCATCCATCAACATTTTTTTCAACTGTCATTTTTAAGTATTTTTATATCTGTTTGGCACACAACAAATGATTATCAAAGCTATTCAATAATAATAAAATATAAAATGATCTGAAGGAATTAAGTCGCTTTTTTTAATTAAAAGAATCCGGGCTATTTCTTCTTCTTCATAATACCACTTCATATTATCTAACTCATTCAACATTATAAACAGCTTCACCAGAACCCCTGAGATGTACGAAAAACATACTAGTATCGAGATCCATTTAGCTAATCTACATCAGTTACTGAACATACATACTACTCTGACCGATACATCTTGTCTATTCAATGTGCTTCCTAATACTATAGGAAACAGAGTGAAGTACTTCAAGGAGACATGCTTGTTGGCACCTTCATCCAAGAGTGATCAACGAAAAAAAAAAGCTTGATAATAGAGCCCTCCAATGGTTAAAAAACAGTCGCAAGTGATACTCAACAAACCAAGAAGGCCATCATGAAGAATATGGTCATTAAGACACCAGGAAAGACTATGAAGAGATGCCTCGATGTAATAAGGCTATGTTCATACAGTCTGGTAGTAAACTCTTTTTTGAAATAGAAGCATATGGAGACAAGACTCCAGTGGGTTTTTGAGCATGTCGACTAGACTCAAGAGCAGTGGCAAGAAGTAGTATAGTCAAATGAGTTCATGTTTGAGCTGATGAGTTATAACATGGAAGTCAAGGTTATTAGGCAATATGTCATGGCCTTTGAGCCTAAGAATATTCTAAAGACAAAAAAGTTTGGAAGTAGTAGAGTAATATTATATAACTGTTTTAGTAGGAAGGGTGTTGGGAGATAGATTTTAGTGAAGGTTAGGATAAACTCGAACAGGTACATTAGTGTCTTGGAAGAGACCTACTGTTATGAACTAAGACATCTCTCTGCTAAACCCTGGAGTCAGTTACTTTCTATATAAAGAAAATGTTGGACCCAATATGAGTAAAACAGCTCAAGAGTGGAAGATAATAAATGGTATGGTAATCACTCTTTATTGGTTCTTGCAAAGTTTACATCTTAATCCAATTGAGCATATGTGGATTTAATTGAAGTAGATCATTAGAAAAAAAGACATAAAGATATATTCCATCAAGGAAAAGTTAGAGCCCATTGTAGTGCTGAAGTAAGTTAAAATATCAAAGGTCACAGATAGCCTCATTGATAGCATGAGACAGGGATACCAGGCTGTCTTTTATACCAAAGGCTAATAGTAGATACCAAACACTTTACAATAAAAACCACTATTTTTTTTATAGTATCAACATTGCTTTATTTATTTATTGAAACCTTTATGCCTATATCTAAGGAACTCATGAAGTTGTATGGCTATCAAGATAAAGTATAAATATAAAAGGGAGCGTTTTAAAAAGCTATCTGAATATATATATTTTTCCTTAATTTATATCTTTTGAGGATAGTGTGCACCTTTTTGTGAGGAAAAACCGAATGACTCCACCTTTTTCAGAAAGTATTCGCACAACCTCAGAAAAAAATCGCACACTTTATATTTTACTTTTTGCACAATTTCATAAATTCTTTTTGCACAAAGTGTGCGGAATTTATTAAAGGGTATGTCTACTTAAACATGTTTTAAATTTAGAAGAGTAACGACAAAATCCCTTAAGATCACTGATAAGAACATTGCTACATGCTTTAGTGATCCTCATGTTTAACATCTCATCTTCTAAGAGCTTTTCTATTTTAAGCTTACTCTTCACAACAGACCAAAATTGTTCAATGGGGTTAAGCTCAGGAGAGTAGAGTGGAAGTTATACACATCCATAGTCACGACTTTCAATAAGTCTGCTCATTCTTTCAGCTATGTGGATAGGTGCATTATTCAATATTATATAGTATCCTTTGAATTCATTGTAAAGATCCAAAACATTCAAAGTGCTTGCAATAAAGTTAAATTAATGACCAGTAACTGTTCCAGTAGTTTTCTGCATTTTGGTTGCTCCGTTTGCTTTTCTTTTTCTTGGTGAAGAAGTATAAGGCACTCTTACTTTAACATTAATAATGCCATAAGAAGATATAGCTCCCAAAATTGATATTGTTTTTGCTCTTGTTGTGGGCTGAACAACCTCTGCTCTGGTTCCTTTCTTTGACCAAACCATGGTTCTTTTCATATTTATATGAAAAGCGGACTCATCAATGAACACACAGTTACTATTGTAATCCATGTCTGTTTGGTTCCATCTGATAACCCAGTCAAATCTTTTTTCAATACTCTCAGGCGAGTTTCTTTCCTTTGAATAAAGGTGTGCTTTCTTAAATGACAAGGTACAATTTTCTGTCATAAATCTGTAGACTGTTGTCTTGGCAACCTTCAAGTCTTTGAACTGTTCAATAAGACTGTCCATTGCTTGATCTAACGTTGCAGAGGGGTAATAAAAAAAAGAATTTTCAGAAAGATGTTTCTTATGGTCTTCATTTAATAATGCTGGTCGGCCCATTTTTGGGGTTTCTACTGGCTCAACTTTGAGATCTCTGTTCATATTTTGCATGATTTGTTCCTGACCTCTTTCAAGCCAGTCGTATGCGGTTCGACGAGCAATACTCAACTGCTTAGCTGCTTTACCTGCAGTCATATCTAGTTCATAAACCAGATGGAAAAAAGTGACCTTTAACACCATCACCATGTTTCTTGTAGTAAGACACAGGTGCTGGAGTAGAAGTTGTATCCTTTTTGGTGGCCTTGGGTTTTGGCTGAGGCTTCTCGGGTGGTTTTAAGTCCAAGTAAGTACTGTAGTCTACGATGTTTTGAAGAGGAAAAGATTCTTTATCTACATCCATCAATATGGGCCCATTACCCGATTCATCGATAGTATTTCCCTGTCCATCTTCATAGTAGATTTGTAAGCTCATTGTTGAAAAAAAATAGTATTTCGAAAAGTGTGCGAATTTTTTTATGAAAGTGTGTGATTTTTTTCTGAGGTTGTGCGAATACTTTCCGAAAAAGGTGTATGTTTAAGCTAAAACAATATGAAGGAATAGGAATTTTTCTTTTTCTAAATGATTTGCGCATCTGATTTATATTTTTGTGTCCCGAAAGTATTTTTTGTGTATTCAATTTCCAGGTTTCCATAAAGTATGAAATAATAGAAAGGCTATACAGCTTCACTGTCTTTTTTTTCAATAACTTTTGATAAATGCTTAGTCATTGATATAGAGATATAATTATTATTATTATTTATAAAAATTGATCTCTATATCAGTGACTAAGCATTTATCAAAAGTTATTGAAAAAAAGACAGTGAAGCTGTAGCCTTTTGTAATTTTGGGCAATGCATGATCGTAGGAGGCTTGTAGGTCTCAGAATAAGGTTGCTACAGACACAGTATATAACCACTTGAAAGTACGCTTGGGGATGTACTATGGTAGGTGGTCCTTCAGAACGAACCGAACAATAGAGATTCTTGGCCAAAGAGTGATACGACCAAATAGGGTAGAATGCTTGTAACGGATTGGACTAACCAAAGAAACAGAGCAACAGTAGTGGAAAGTAACACAATAGAAAAGAGTATCTTAGTAAACAAAATCAGACTTGCATGATATCTAGACAGCCTTTGCTTCTACGAACGATACACAGTTACTGTTTGCAAACTTCGATGATTTATTCATAAGAAAAGAGCATGGTTTATATAGCTATGAATATCGAGGGGTTGTGAATGTTTTTCCCTGAACGTAAGGTTTTAATGTTCAGGGATGTTTTATTTCTCTTCATCTTGCCTCAAAGTACTGTCAAAGAGGGCGGACATTACTCACACTTTCTATTATTTCATACTATATGGAAACCTGGAAATTGAATACACAAAAAATACTTTCGGGACACAAAAATATAAATCAGATGCACAAATCATTTAGAAAAAAACAATACTTGAAGGAGTCATGTGATACAGATCCAATAATAAAGTTAATTCAATAGATAAGATAAATGTATGACTTTCTGAAGAAACGTGACCTATTATTTCGGAGCTTTAGAGTACACATATTCACATTTTATTTAGTGGGAGTCATATACCAGTTATGTATTTTTTATGATGTACTTTATGAAAATTTAATAATACAGTGTCCAGTGTAAACTCTATAAGCTCCTCATTTTCCGACCTTTATTTTGCTCAAAACAATTTTTTTTTGCTTATTCCTCATTTCTTCTTTTTCCACTATAACATCCATTATGTCTAAAACTACCGAACAATCCACCAAGACTATTGGAAACAGAAAGAAGAATATCGACGACTTTAATCGTCAACTCATTGTTCAGGAGGCCACTGTAAATGGCACTAGACAAGTGGATATTGGAGTCATGTTTGGTATCAATATTCCCACTTTCAGCCTCATCATAGAAAAATACAAGGAAACTGGCTGTTTCAAAGTAGGAAAGAGCTTTAGGAGCAGATTGATTCTTAGTTAGAGGGACGAGAGAGAAGTTTCTCGCAAAGTGGCAAGAGACTCCTTCCAGAGCATGAAGGAGCTTCACTAGAGAATAGCCACTCAAGGGTCCATGACGACATTTCAGAAAATAATAAAGAAGATTGGCCTATCTTCCTTCAGGATAATAATAAAATCTTCTCTCACTACTAATCACAAGAAGTTGAGGCTTGCTTAAACTAAAGTCTACCTTCACTGGACATAAGACTGGAAAACTTTTATCTGGCTTGATGAGTCAAGGCATCAATTGATGAGGACCAAAAGCCGTACAAGAGTAGTACAATGAAAGAATATAGGACTGTTCTTAAAGAATGTGAAGCCCACCATGAAGTCTGGTGGTGTTGGGGTGATGGCGTGGAATTTTTTCTCTGGTGATGGTGATGGTGATGGTGATGGTGATGGTGATGGTGTTGGTGATGGTGATGGTGTTGGTGATGGTGATGGTGATGGTGTTGGTGATGGTGTTGGTGTTGGTAGACTTGTTACGGTAGGGGGATCCCTCAACAGTGCCAAATACACTAGTATTTTAGAAAAGGCCTATTGCCCCGAGCTGGCTCGTCTTTCCACATTGAACCCAGTGGTAGGCTATGTTCTTCAAAAGGACAATGCCAGTTGCCATACTAGTAAGGAGACTAGGAAATGGAAGGATGAGAGAGGCATAGTCACTATGGAGGGGTGGCCCTCTCAAAGCCCTGACCTGAACCCAATTGAGCATCTTTAGGAGGAACTGGACAGAGCAGTTCGGAAGAGGATGACCCCAGCAAAAACCCTCTAGGATCTGAAGGCTCTCCTGGTCCAAGAATGAGACAAGATCTTCAAAGAAGTTACCAACAACCTCGTTGCCAGCATGCATTGAAGATGTAGAGCTGTGATGGAAGTCAAGGGTGGAAACACCAAATACTAAGGGTTTCCACCCAATAAATCTGTATATAATATCCTTTTGACCTTCTTTATACTTCATCCAATTATGAAATCTCTAATGTGTGTTTAATGTGTATTTTTATTACAAGTAATAAATATTTCCCCAAACAAGAATTATATCGGAAAATGAAAAGAATTATAGTGTTTACACCAGATACTGTATCAAATAAGACATACATAAAGCAATAGATCTTTCTGAACACATATTTCTTTTTTATTTTATCTTTTTATCTTTATCTTGATATATACCCATTTAATCTTTAGGCATAGACTCTGAACTCTCTTTGATATATAAAACAATAGTCTATTCTTCTATTGAAAATTCAATTTCTATACCTAAATATTACATGAGAATGTATCAAGATAAAGATAAAATGATTAGGTATGAAGACATAAAAGAAAAAAGAAAAGAAAAGAAACCTTTGTTCAAAGTCGGCTATTTTTCCCAATCGCCTTATAAGATATTTGTTGATATTTGTAAAAAGAAAATTAGATCGGGAAAAAAAGTAAATAGTGGTATAGGGCATGAAAAAATCTTGTGAGGATAGATATGATATGGGATGTGTGCATTAAATAATACTTCCGAAAGAGATTAGTGTCAGCCAAAAAATAAATTACACCGGAAAGATAAACATTTTGCTTTAGCGATTAGAAGTATAAAATTAGATTATCAAAAGCCAAATAATGCTGAGACTACAGCCATAGTATCTATAACACCAGCCCCAATGTTTAACTAATAGTTATAAACAATAAAAGAAAAATAATGCAGGAAGCTTTAGAGATCAATAATTTTGTTAATAGAAAGGTCTTACTGTTCTATAGAAATTTTCTTTTATTTCTTAATTTTCAATTGTTTTTTAAATGTATTATTTACTAGGATCTTCATATGTATGGGTAAAGATTAGTAAAAAATAAGTAAAAAATTCTTAAGTCAAAGACCTGGGCAGATACGCTATTGTAAAAAAAAAAGCCACACTTGACTTAGAATAGAATAGAAACAATACTGATACCATGTTTGTCTCTTTTTATTTACTGTAAATAGAGTTTATAAGTAGCTTTAAAATACCAGTAACGGCGCACTAAGTACTAAGCTATTAAAATGTCTATTAATATCTTGACTTTCACATGTTTAAGAAAATTCACATTAAATTCTGTTATTTATTGATTAAGAAACTTTAAAGTAAATAAATATAATCTACACACCAGGAGATTTTTCTGGCCTTTAAGCGATGATATCTTCGCCCTTTAAAACCGAAAATTTCTTGCCTTTTATGAAGCTTCATTTAAAACAAAAGGTTTGTGGATATCAAAAATAATATTTTCTTTTGTGGATACCTTAATATCAAATTGTATTATCAGTAAAATATATTGTTTATGGATAAAATTGTTTATCATAATAATGTGGCCAATAATAATGTAGCTAATACTATATTATGACTATAGCTACTGCCCAAGTGCATTCCCTCATAGCAATAGAATCCACACCCTAGAAGCTTTGTGCTTTATCCTTGGGAGATAGATAAATATGCTCAGGAGTATACCCTAGACATTATTGACCTTGTAGAAGACCCCCTAAGACTGACTTGAGAGCCTCTGCTTAATAACAATACAATGAGTGTCTTGTGGATTACAATGAGCTCAAGCCTAGATGAAGACACTGCTTACCTTTTCATCACTAGACTAGTCTTTGGTATTATCTATCACCTCCTTCTATTGTTTCTCTTTGTTAATAATGGCACATTACCTTGCTTAGTTATGTTCATCTTGACGAATACTTAAGTATCATGTTATATATGCAGTGTGGGAAATAACAAAAGGAAGGGAATATCAAAACAAATAATAATTTTTCTTTCTTTATTCTGGTGACGTATACACTAGCCTCCACATAAAATTCACAAGTCAAAATTCACAAGTCAAACAATTAACACTATTTGCCTTGGACCTAAAGGACAGTATTAGAAACAATACTTAGTTCTCATTAAGCACCACCGTTAATACCAGTTACAATAATATAGTTACTGAAGTGATTATGGATATAGATTCAGTAAATGGCTATACATTTGTTAATATAACTGACATTGGTTCTATTTTATAGACAATAATCACTAGAGTTAACTCTATAAGTTCTGTAATAAATCTTTCTTAAGCAGTGCTATACTGCAAATATTGTGGACTTATAGATAACACATTATGTTAAACAATAAATGCAGTGACTGAGTTGTAATTTTGGGATGATTCTTGTTCTATGTCTTGTCTTTACAGCCAATTCTATACTTTTCAATTGCAAAGTCAATTATCTTTGTTCTGATAGGCAGGCAGAGTTTGAAATCGACCATCTGGACAACAAAAAGGTATTTTCAAACACATTAGCCAATCATAAAAAGATTTGGATTTTATCCTCAGAATATTTCTTTTTATATCCCAAAAATCTCCTGGTGTGTACTTAATGTTAATGATCATTTTTCGAGACTTTTTTATTCGTTGGGCCCGAGTGAAGTAATTCTTTCGTAATAAAAGCCAAATTAGACTCAGTATTAATTCACTATTTAGATCAATAGTCAGTATGGGTATAAAGTTTATCATAAGAATAGAAAAAAATAATACCCAAGGGACATGTTACTGCTATAAAGAAATAATAAAAAAAATATCATAGCATATATAATATACAGATAAACACATATGGACACATATGGACACATCTGGACACATATGGACACATCTGGACACATAAAAACAAACAAGCAAAATCACAAAAATACACACATACAATTCATAATGCATAAATATTTCTTCTTATTTTCATAAATCAACTAAGTTTAACTAAAAGGATCTTATTAATTTTATTTATCAAAGAATTGTTAGCTGTTGGTACACAGCTATAAATTAGTATTTTTAATGTATTCCCCAAAGCTATTTAATTCTATGTTACAAAGACTATGTACCCTCGGTTAAGACTTTTATTTGCCACCAAGTGTACAGAATAAAATCTACCTCACTGTTCAATAAACTATAGAATAGCCCCTATTTGCCTTGAATTGGTATGATATTCTGACAGCTTAGATAAAAGCACAGTTATCACTTTGCTATATATGCTGACTCATGATAATGAAAATAATAAATTGCTTATTAGATAAATAAACAATTACAATGATCTATGTCCAGTGAAGTATCTTCTAATATACTTTCTATTAAATCAATAGTATTCATGTCTAGATTTGTATAACTTGTAGGAAGAATAGAATTTCCATGTCTTTAAAACATACTTTGTAATACGAAACCATAAATAAGAATTTCTTATAACCAAATAAAATAGTAAAAGTAGGTTTCAAAGTACATGTATTCCAAAATGACATTGCCTTTTTTCCGCTTTCTATAGCGTAGTATACTCTTATTTCTTTTTTAATATGGTCTAGTATCAAGCTATTTTCAAATAAAAAATAGCTACCAAGTTACTGAAATCATGTTAATGACAAGGGAATTCCGACTGTTAATAGATCAGAAAAGAGAAAGAGGGAAGCTGCACTTAAAGTCTTTTCTTGAAACGGAGAAAAATACTTTTATGATATTTCAATGCAGAATGCTGTAAATTACTCTATATATAAGTTCAATATCTTTGGATATGTGGCATGAGATATTATAGGCCAATCATATATTAATTTGGTTATTGTGTGCGTTCGGAAACTATCCATTCATCATTTGTGTCTAAACAATTTTTCATTATTAGAAAACGTTTTCCCGTAATTCCACCTCTGTAATAACGCGAATCGTGAATTACACATCTATAAATGTTTACACTTATTATTAGATATAGTATAATGTATAAACTATACTTTATAGTGTGATTTTTATAATTTGAAGTTTAAATAGAATATATATAGCATTAATAGCCCAAATTTTCTTTTATACACCTTACTGACCATTAAAAGTACTATGGACGCGTGAAGATCTGCAGTTCAAAAATTAGTACAACCTCCAAATCAAAGCTATTTTTTTTTATCTAACTGATTCAAGATTCAAATAAAATAAATACAATATTCGCTAAGGCAATTTTATTATTAAAGAGAAAGAGATAAAGATCAAGTGTATTTGTTGTCTATAAGCTTAATAAATTATGATTTCACAATAGAGAAGTAAAGACAAACCTCTACTCAAGATCAACATGGGCAATTATTTATTATCCTACATCCGTCATTTGTTTCCTTTTTACAATCAGACGCCTAAAAGAATGGATTAATAATCCAGGTTAAGAATGACACAATAAACCAAACAATTCTTTATCAATTCCCGTCGAAGATTAATATGTAGTTAGCTAACTATTTATTTATAATCGGTTGTTAAAGTTCATAGTAACCTATTCTTACTACCTTAGGACCAGATCAGTATTCCATTTATAATATGTTAAACACGTTTTTATATAGTTTCTAAACAATTGAAAAAAGAAAAAGAAAGCATAATATAGACACTTAAAATGATATCTGTGTATAGAATTTAACACTATGAAACAAATATATGGATAAAAATATATAGTTTTAAAAAAAAATATACAACGTATTAGTAAGCTTTTAATAAAGAAAAAAAGCGATAAATTGATGGGCTTGGCATAGTACATTTATAAAGCAAATGAAGGTGTAGTATATATAGTTGGGTATGTGTGATACGTTGGATCGACTGGCTGTGGATTATGTATGTTCTTTAAAGCATTGATGGAATGTGGCATAGTATTGGTAGGATTTAATTTCTGTGTATCCTCTCGGGTGTTTAGAGATGGAAAATGTAGTGAAGACTGATCTATCATATATCGTAGTGGTGGTAGTCGAATAAATGTTTCATTGACGGTTTTCTGTGTATTTTTATACAAAGACAGTGGTGAAAATAAAGCAGATGTTTCTGGGGTAGGGTTTACATTCTGTATTGATTGGCAAGGTGTGTTTTTAGGAGAGATCAGCTGTTTCTCTTTTGATAGTTTATGATAATCACACGGTTGTGGTGAAGGAGAGATCGTAGGTGTCGGGTAATATGACTCATAACTTATTGGTTTTGATGGATGGAAAGCTACGTAAATAGGAGCAAAGCTTTTTTCACTACATATACTTTCAGTTCCACTGCTGCTACTTGAACTCGCACGTCTTCCATGAAAAATTGTGTGTTTCTGAGAAATTTTGGTGTTAGACGGATCATTTTCTACAATGTGACTTTGAGATGCAACTGGTGTGAATGGGGAAGAAGTTACGGTGACAGAATAAGCGAGACTCTTGACGTGTGTTGGTATAGTAGCTATGGCGGTATCTTTAGAAATATGTAGACGTTTACGTGAAGTATCTAAGTCAAAATCAGGGCTTGGATCTGATGTAGATGCAGCTGCATGTGGATTACTGTGTAAGAGGATGGAGTTGGAATCGCTAACAGGAAATGAATCATCCTGCACTTTGGAAGTTTCTACCCGCTTTAAATCGACAGGGTAATCTCTTTTACGCAGTCCTAAACTGATAGAGTAAGGTATATTAGATGAGTAAAATTATGATTGATATACTAGATTATGGTGTACATACACTTGAGTTCTTTGTTCTTTTCGAATACGAATACGAGCTCCTTGATCAGAAAAAGTACGAGAAAGAAAAGTCGAGTCTAACACACCAGGAAATGTTCGAGTAGAATGAACCACAAAAGGATTTGAAAATATCACTTGACCAGCTACTGCTCCAGCACTAGAAACAAATGGAAATATTTATCAGTTCAAATTACACAATGTTTGATTCATTTGGCTCAGACAGCTTACTTTGTAATTTCAAATAAAGTGAATTTTAACCGATATCTCCCTTCGACTTTAACTGATAGATCCCCAAAAATAAAGAACCCACCATCTGATAAAGTATTTTAAACTTATTAGGTACATTGAAAGAGAGATATGTACAACTGAAATGAATGCATACCGTTGTTATCAATATCCTTGAGCTTGTACAAAGATGAGACAGCCTGGCCGGATAAAGCATTATGATTGGGTGTATATACTTCGTTATTGTCCTCCGAGTGTGTAAGATTTGCACACATGAACAAACTTGGGCTTTGTAAGAGAGTTCTATAAATTGATAGTAAGTAAATGTATTGTTTCATAAGATATTACTTACTGAGTTTCTTGTAGTGTACCACCCTGTAGTCTGACCTGAATAATGGGCGGTGGGTCAAGAGTCCGACGGTCTAAAGTACAGAGTGAGTAACATTGTTAAGTTTTACAAAAGAACTTTACCTCTTTCATTACTAGTGCTCACACGAGTATAAATGGGCTGCTGGCGATTTTTAAGAGTAAAAGACCTATCAATAAAATAAATATGAATAAAGAATAATCCTCAAGTGTTTTTTTCATTATGAAAATCCAACACGTCATATTAACTATTATTTAATGAATAGTCGTTAATTACCTAAGAGATGAGGTGTTTTGAGACCAATCAGATACAAAATTGTGTGTATGGGATGATCCATATTTCGACATTTCAAGGTGTAGGGAAATCGTGAACAGTGAGAAAAAAAGTTTTGAAAAAAGCTGTAAACAGTATAGAAAAGAAAAGAAAGAAAGAAGATCTGATAAAAGGTTTAATGATAAATTATAATAAGTGTACTACGAAGATGAGATAGAATAACAATGTCTTCTACACTTTATCATAGTTATATATCATTTTTTGATCACCCGATCATATCACCTAAGCATTAAAAGTTTACACAACTCATGTAGGTCGCTAGGCATAGCAGTTTAGTCGGTAAGATCGGCCTTTAAATCAAATTTGCATTATGCACTCACTTTTATTTCATACAATTGCCTTAGTAGGCTTTCAAAGAAAGCTAGCTGATACTATGGGAGATTCATAGCGCCATTTATTGAAAGAGTTTGTGTAAATAAAAATTAGCCGAATTTCCAACCTAATTCTAAATTCAGTCTTTCTCTGCCTCTGTTGATTAAATCAAAAACTATAAATCCATCTACAGGTCAATATCAGTGACACAGCATTGTATTTTTCCTAGTTCATTTTGTATAGTCTACTTCATTCTATCATCTTAAATCTTAATGTTTCTCAAATTAAAAATATAGATTAACGCACATACAATCATTATTATATATTAATAAAATTATAGAGATACTTAAATATTATATGTCTCTTAATTTATTTTATCAAGTTCAATTGTATGCCGAGTAATGCAACCTCCACTTAAGTTACAAGAAATTATTTTTCAATATTTATAAAAGGCCAAATCTGCAGGATTTTATACATACAAAAGTATTTCCCTGGCTAGTGGAATAGTTTTAATATATCTACGAATTTTAATTCAGGTACTTAGTGAATATTGTGCTGCATAGTGAACACTGTTTTTTATTTCCTTTATCATTATGTTTGTTCAATAAGATATATGTAGAACTACAATATTAATTTCAAATAATAGAAACTAAATATATCACGCCAGTTTACTCTTATTTAAGTATTATTTGTTACTATAATCTCTTTGAATGTAGTATATTTAGGTAAATATAGGGTATAGATACTCTGGTGGTGGTATATCAAATATAACTTGAGCTGTCTATTGATTATCAAAGTTCAAAGATAACACAATAATTTGGTAAGACTTCTTTTATTATTTTTTTCACTATAACTTCTGTTAAGAGAATGAGTAAACAATTGAAAAATTCAGTATATTCAACAATATCTAACAGCTTCTTTATCTAATTTAGGATTCATGAAGTCTATAGAAAAACATAAGAGTAGAGTAATCCGGAATATATAGGTTTAAATAATTAAAAAAAATAGTAAACAAAAGACCATTATGACAAGTTCGGCTTTGAGTATGGTCTTCCTTTTTGCATTGTGCTTATACTTATTTCGGCTTAAGGATAGATATATTCTAAAGGATACATGACAGGCCTATATTAATATTGTGTATGCCTTTTAATATAAATAATGATTAATATATACTACATAATATGGTATATGCTGTCTTGTTTTATTTAGATTTAATATAATACTAATAATTTACAAAAAATAAATAAATAGAAAAGAATGACTTAAAAAATGATAATATTGTAAAAAAAAACGTAAGGTTCAAATCAGATATCATTTAGTTGAAAATATTTATATTTACCACTAGATTACTAGTCAAAATGTAAAAGAAAGACACTGGTAAGTAGGTTTACGAGTATCAGTAACAAAAAAAAAGAAAAGGTAAGGAGATTTAGTTAAGAAAATCTTCTTTCAGTCACAATAAACTTATCAGTTCAAGTGTATTACAATTGAGATTTGAGTTTAATTATTATTCAAATCACATACGTGTTACACTTTACTCACAATCCCCAGGTTTTCTCATTTTTTTTTTTTAAAAAAAAACTTCTCATTTACAGCCGATTATCATATATTGTGTTTAAATAGTAGATGAATAGCTCTATTGTGTTTTATATCTATAGCTAAAATCTTAATAATATCGTAATAACATTTATTTATCTATGTTATTTGACATCAAGTAAGATTGATCAGAGATATTACAATTAGCTTGATCTCCATACTAAACTAATTGATCCATAAATGTTCGACTTGATCCACGATTTACATGTAATATAACTTTGTCAATATGTTGTTTATGTTCATATGCAATTGGCGGCAAAGACGTAGAATATTTCTACTACAGTTACACATCATTAAAACTAAGTACAAAGACTTCTCCGCTCTAATAAAAGTCAAAACCCTCAGTTTCAAATATTAACATTTCTTGGCAACAACAATATCAGTGTGTTTAGTGAAATACTTCTTCCGATACTTTCTGATCTGGTTTTGTTTAATATGCGATTCAAAATCATGTTTTCTAAAAGCTCTTATAATTCATAGTCATATTTTTTATTCGGTAAAAAGTTGGGCTAATATAAAATTTAAAATTAATGGATACTAAACATAGAGTCCATAATATATTTATCTTTCTCCTATATTATTGAAATTATAAAGTGACTGACTGACTGACTGACCGAGAAAGGCACATTTAAATAATTAACGGTATTTTTACCTTTTGAATAGTGAATACATTTAAAGGGGTTTATTCATATATTATCTTTTCTTTTATGTAATATTGTAATCTTTATTAATTCTCATGGGTATATTTTTTTGTATAGCGCATGTAGTCTGTTGGTCGGTAAATTATTATTTTTTTCTATCAATAATGTAGTAGGTAAAGGGAAGACCTACCGAATTTCTTTTATATTTATTTATCAAGACTTCCAATTTACATTTCTCTATACACAGTAACTATTTAAATATATGCCTAAACAGCAAAAAATCATCTGTATTGGTTAAATTATAATATTAAAAATAATACATATGGTACTGTAACCAATGGTCTAATATAGTGCAGAATTTAATGATGATTTACAAAAAAAACTTGACGAATTGAATTTTCAATCGTTGTTTTTATAATAACTAATATAGGCTCCCAAACAGATTACTTTAATTTGATAATAATTATTCCAGTAGATGACCTAAATTTTTATAAGCTTATTGAAAAAAAAACGCTTATTTATTTTCATATTTACTAATATTTTTTTGACACTATTTTTTAGTTAAGTAATATTCAAACTAAACAATACAACTCACTTTAATCTTTAGTTTAAGACTTTTTTAATCATTCACCTATCCGAAAGAATTTTTTAAAAGGTTGATTCAGGATTTCAGGAAAATCAGTTCTATAGTCTATTACTTTTTTTTTATACTTATAATTGAGTAGGATACCGATGAATTTATGACGGATAAGATAGGCATAATATAATAAATAAAATAAAAGACAGCTAAGCCGTTTACTCTAAACAGATATTTAAATATTGAAACTGACCAACCTTACTCCCTAATATTTCAGTAAAAGGGTTACAGGGGATCAGTTAGTAAATTTTCAAATTGAAAAAACAACTTAAAACAATTTTTTAACTGATTTCTCAAAACAATTAAAAATAATAATATAATTAAACCAGATAATAGTATAGTAAATGATAGCCAACAATCTAAAATTGTGGCAAAAAATTATTGATATGAGAAAATAGATAAACTGAAAATAATTCTTGTCAAAAAATATAATGATAGCTGATGGCATATAATATTATAATAGCTATTACACAAAACTTAAAAGCCACAAAATGATATGTAGAAGTAACTGAAGCATTCCAAATTCCAGGTTGCTATTTCATTTTTACATTTTATCAGAGTATAGTTTTATAAACTCGATAGCTCAATAGCTTCAAATTTTAGTAAATATTTAAAAGTTATATTGTTGCTAAATAAAAAGTATTATTTATTTAATAATAAACTAATAGCCACTTGGCCCACAGCGGGCCATGACTTCTAGCCCTTTGAGTGTGGAGATCAAGCCAATGCTTATCAGAATTGTGTGTTTTACAGTGTTGATATTTATTTTTGGGATCCAGATTTTGAAGCAGCATTATAGGTGACTTTATTTTCAGTTTTAGATAGTGAGAAAGTCCGCCTGGGTTCATACTGTTGAGATATTTTACTGGGAAATTTATGGCATCTAATTCATCTGTGAATGCTTTATCACTACTGTAAAAACTAAAGCTTTATCCAAAAGGAAATCTGTCCATAATTCAATCATTGATATATATAATATCAGAGTGTTTTGGTGTAAGTATAGCTTTTATTTATTTAGCTATTTAGGCTCTTATGTATGATGGGAGTGTGTCATTTTCAGAATGTAATATACTACCATGGATTGTATCTGATGAATTATTAATGTCATGTCATTTCAACAACATATCATTAGTAACAATGATCAGTTTTGAATTTCCTACTGTCTGAATACTTCCATTGCCAACATCAACGAGGTGGCTTTGAAAACTGCTGTAAGGTGTTTGCAAGTATACTGTTTTCTGGTAATATGGCTTGCTCAACGTGTATATTCACAAGTAACTTGAATATCTATATGAAAATCAATATTTAATATTACTAACTAATATATTTACACTATATTGGCAATGGAGATGTATGAAATCTTTAATACTTTATATATTAAGATAGCTTCATACTCTACCACTACATGTGTTGGAGTTTCTCGCAAGTAATGAATGACTTGAGAAACATTTTCAATATAGGAAAAATTGGTATAGTAGAACTAGACTGTGTGTATTTTATTATATTATTTGTTAAGATGTTTAATTCTGCAAGGTATTTCAAAATAATCACCAAAGTTCATCTTGTAATACTTTAGAATGGTGTAAATAGTCGAGAATTATATTTTGAAGTTGTTTCTGATCTTCTTATTTGTCTATTTACTTATGATTAGCCTGTAAGTGCTACACGTCATAAAGTATCGGCCTATTCAATAAATAATACAAAAAAAATGCTTAGCCTGTATGCACTAATAGTACAAAGATAAGCACTGATAATCATGTACCACAGTAATATATTTGTAGATGAACTCACTTAGCAAGCCAAATATTATAAAATAACAAAATATATATCATTATACAAAAAGATAATGTAAAATGAAAATATTTTAGAAGTTTAAATTATAAAACCTGGTAGCCACACTGTTTGTGTTAATAAATACTATATGTATAACAATATCAACACTGTCGTCTATTCCCATTACAGAAACTAAAGATACACAGAGATACTTATTACAGTAAGGCATAAACCCTTGAAAGAGTAGTCTATTTTTATTTTTGAAAATACAATCCAGTGGTATGCAATCTAATCTGGAATTCTTAGGACATATAGTTTGCTGCAATAAGAGTAATATTATATCTTCAAAGTTCAGTTTTTTTTTGCTAAAATAAAAGAGTTATCACCTCCATATATACTTTTATGATGATTTATTACTGTGTTTAAACTATTCATCTATCCCAATATGATATATGCGAATTAAATTGTGATTGATGAATATACCAAAAACCCTTCCAGATTAAAGTCTTCACGTCGACTATGGCCCTCTTCATGAAGAAATATGTACTCAGTACACAAGAAAAAATATTGTTGGACACATAGTCAGTAATTAAATTAAATTAAATTAATGCCGATATGGTTAAGATTATTTATTTTAATAAAACACTTGATCCCCAACAATAAGTTTGATGGTGTCAATATGCATATGTAGGATATCTTCAGTGAAGGTATTGTAAACTTGTGCATAAACAAAGCTGGCTTAAACCCCGAAAAAGCATTTATGTCTTACAGAAAGTATATCTTGCCGAGTTTCCCCACTTTTATTGCTAAATCCCGGAGATATCTATCAACTACAAAAAGAAAACACGAGTTTCTATACCGCCAAGAGGATGAAATTGTAAAATGTATAGGGCGCTGTGGCTATTATACCCCAACGACCACCTAAAGTTCAGATCTAAACCTAATTAAGTATGACCGAACTTGATGATCATTCAAGAAAAGAGTTCTATATATGACTCATCGTTAGTTTGAGATTAAATAGATGATAGAGTAAGAAAGAGTAAACAGGGACTACAGAGAAAATTTTATCATCAGCTTGGGGCGGAAATATATAGTGCTCAGTACTTTTGTTAAAGACTATTATTCTTGTTATAATACTTTTATCATCATAGAATACCCACTTTCTACTGATTATTTTTTAGTCATATTCAAGGAATAAATAGAGTAAGAGTCACTGAAAATTAGTGTAGAAGTTGAATAAAGAGAAGCTACATTTTGAAAGTATAGCATTTTTTTTAAATCATTGTATTGTGCCATTGTCGATTAACAAGATAAATTTATATATAACTATTGCCATTCATAGACACATATATACTATTTTCACTTATTATTGTCGCACTTTTGGAAAAAAAAATCGTCGCATTAATAAACTAAAAGATGGCGTATAAGTTGGATGCGACAAATGCAACATAAATGCTTTATTTTTAAAGAGGCTTCTCATGTAAGCAACCATCAAATCTATTGACAAGGTATTTACAAAATCCTTTGAGATCACCAAGAAGAACTTGATTAGATGCATTGGCGATTCTAGATGACAGCGTTTCTTCTTCCAAGAGTCTTTCTCTTTTCAACTTGCTTTTACAAACAGACCAGAATTGCTCGATGGGATTCAACTTTGGTGAGTAAAGAGGAAGATAGACACACCTGTACCCACGGCCTTCAATGAAGCTTTTAATGTCTTCATTCATATGGATAGGAGCGTTGTCCATAATCAAGTAATTATCCTTGAAAACATCTGAAAAATTGTCCATGACATCCATTGTATCGCTCAAGAAATTGATGTAGTGGCCAGTAACAGTGCCTTTGCTTTGTTTTTGAGAAGGCCCACCAGATCTAGTAGCTCTTCTTTTCTTTGAAACAGGCAACATTCGAGGCCGTCTTACTTTTATGTTGACAAGGCCTTGAGCAGATGTTGCTCCCATGATAGTTGTTGTTTTGGCCCTCGTTCTTGGTACTTTTACTACTGCACGAGTACCTACTTTTGACCAAGCAAAAGTACGCTTCATGTTGATGTGGAATGCCGCCTCATCTATAAAGACACAGTTGCTCATGCAGTCCATGTCTGTCTCCATCTATTTTTGTACCTACTCCTTTCGATCCTTGATATTTTCAGGACTATTACGATCAACTGAATGAAAATGGGCTCTTTTCAGACTGATCTTACAATTTTTGGTGACAAAATTGTAGAGCTGTTCTCGATATCTCCAAATCAATAAAAGACTTTCTCAAACTCTCCATCATTTGATCCAGGACTAAAGAGGGCTGATCGTCCAATAAATCGACCAAAAATCTTTTGTGGCTATCGTCAAGTAGTGCTGGTCTACCAACTGGCCTTCAACTACCTTTTTTTCTGGCAATGAATGTCTGAGGATTCTGCTGATCGTTTGAGTACCATCGCTGAGTAGTGCGCGGGTTGATTTGAAGTTTCAGTGCAGCAGCTTTGACGCTCATAGCCCTTTCATAAATCAATACAAGCAACTGTTCTTTTTCGGAATCTTTGTAGTGCCTGTGGATACCAGGAGCTCTGTTGTCCTCGTCCGTATTGACATATCTGTCTACGGATTGTTGTACAGTTTTTCTTTCTGGCTTCTTAGGTGGTTTGAGGTCAAGGTACATCCCGAAATTTGTAACCGTCTCAATGGGGTACGTCTCCTCGTCTACCTCCATCTCCACTACTGTAACGGCTATGTCTTCATCATTATAGAGATTTCCTTGGCCGTCTTCGTGCACAATGTTATTCATTTTTTAAGGAAATTAAAATGTAAGAAAGCCTCAAGTACTTAGAATACACCAGTTTAAAATTTATTACTATACCAAGTTTTAATTTATTAATGCGACATATTTTTCTCTAAAAGTGCGACAATAATAAGTGAAAATGGTGTATATTCCATTGACATTCTCTGTAGCTTCTTTTCTTGTATCTTATTCAGTATATTATCCCTGTTTCTCTCCTTTAATCTATTTACTTATTTATACAATAGATTTCGAAATCTGTGATATATAGTCATACCCAATTGAATTTAATACTTGCCTAAATTTTAATAAAAAAAAATAACTTTTTTTTTGCATAAAACTCTTATTATTTCTAAATATTATTAAGCCAACATCACATGTCAGATAGATATTCAGAAATCCATACTCGTGGAGAATAGAACAAGGCAAAAGATAGAAGACTATTGGGTATTTATTACCAGTTGAAGGCTAGGTTAAAATTGAATGCGATTGCAAATGTAGAGATGAAAAAACCTATAGTTCAAAATAATATTAGAAATATCAATGAACACATATCACTAATACATTTAGAAAGTCATAGAATTGCATCAAAAAGGAGAACAGAGAGTTTCTGTTACAAGAATAGGGTGCTGGCTGTCCTACTGGGGTCTATACCAGAGGGTGGAAAAAGACACATAAAATTAAGAGCTTTGAGTACTAGTCCATACAGAGTCCTTATTTGAACCCAATTGAACACATCTGGTGAGCCTTGGAAAGACCAATTGAAGAAAAGAGGGTATTTGTTACCAATGTTGAATGTTTGAAGGCCCTACCTTCAGAAGAGTGGGAGAGAGTTGGTGTTGAACTTGCATAACAATAAATTCAGAGTATGACAGATAGATGCCAGGCTGTCATTGATGCCAAAGGAGGCCATAAAAATATTAACTGTATTATTATTTTATTTTCTATAATTAAATATTTTGGGCTTTTTTGTGTGAAGGTTTGAAGCTTCTAGATCAAATGTGGAGTGTTTTATTTAATATTGAACATATCCTAAATATTTTGTCCTGAAATTTATTTTCAAAAGCATTAAATTCAATTGGGTGTGGCTATATGCATCGGAGATGTAGGGTGTAAGGGACCACTGGAAACAGGTAGGAAAAGAGTACTAAGTGTTGTGCAAATAAGACGAGATATAGTAGATAGTATAAGCTGATAACAGATATCAGAATGCGGATTTTATTATGACAATTGGATAAGTATTTATATGAATGTTTCTATGGTACTATCCAATTACTAAGTGACATATGCTATACGAATAATAAAGGAGTGTATGATCAGTGACATAGAAGTGATGTTGATGGCGGGGAAAATGGTGTAAAAAAGGAGTGATCAGATTAGGTCATCACATAGGGCTGTCATTGAGGCCAAGAGTGAAAACACCAAATACTAAGGGTTTTCACCAAATAAATATGCATCTATTATCCTGTTGACCTTTTTTTATACTTAATTCAATTTTCAAGTCTCTACTGTGTGTTTAATATGTATTTCTTATATATTAAAATCAATGAGTACTTCCTATTACAGAAGCATACCGGAATGTAAAAAAATATCCCCCTTTTTTTGAACCCTACTGTACAGTGGGCTACCGCTTGTATGAGGAAGCGTGTTTAGCTTTGAAAAAGGCTATAAGGCAAGCACAACGACAAACCTGGCATGTATTTTGTGATAAAGTCCGTAAGGGCTTAACAGAGATGACAAGTGCTGTGAAAGGAATGAGGCTGCGGAGACGTTCGCCAATTTCTCTGTCATCTCCAGAGGGCCCTCGGCATGCTGCCAATCGCATGATTGACCACCTAGAGAGTGTGTTTGGCGAATCTACGGAAAGACAGGAGCGTCAGGAGTTTATTCTCCAAGACAATCCAGTCCCATGGGACGTAGACTTTATTCACTCTGCTATTCGAAAGATGCCAAATCGAAAAGCACCAGGCATTGATCATATTAGAGCAGAAATGCTCAAACCCCCAGTTCGAGTGCTAGTGTCTCTGTTACATCAGATCTTCACATTGTGTTGGAGATGGTCGTGGACGTCTGTGGCCTGGAGAACAGCACAGGTGGTACCTATTTACAAAAACAAAGGAGAGCAGGATGACCCTAGTAACTATCGGCCTATTAGCTTGACATCGGTGTTTCGTAAGCTCTTAGAAAGATGTATAGCTGGGGAGCTCCTTTCGACCATGCCTGCATTGGACATGGCTCAAGGTGGATTTCGCGCTCGTCGTGGAACTCTAGACTAGGCCCTCTGTCTCCACGAACTTATGGGGTTGTACGCTGCCCAAGGATCAGGAGAGCAAGATCCAAAACCTCCAGTCGTCGTCTTCCTAGATATTAAAGCTGCATATGATAGTGTGGAACGCTCTGTCATATGGGAGTCGCTGATGCCCTTCGTGTCTCAGCCGTTGCTCTTGCTACTACAGAATTTGTTTGATGACATTGTGGTGAATGTGATTCTGAAAAATGTAGCATCCCGGGACATTGCACCTAAACGAGGAGTCTTACAGGGTAGTATTCTTTCTCCATTCCTTTATTCTATTTTCATTGATACTCTTCCACGTTTCTTGAGGTTTGCTTCGGTATCCCCAATACTGGTTGGTATGCACCCACCTACCATGGGACGGTCCATTAATCTCTGTGCTCGAAATCCTTTCTCTTTTGCTTCCCCACAGGCAACTGTTCACGCATTGCTTGACGAGTTACAGAATTCCCTTCACAATCCTTTTCCTACTTCTACAGTTTCGGATGACTCTTCTGAGTCGTCAGATTCCTCTTACAGTCCGTCTCATGTCACTGTTACTTGGGCTCCTGTGAATTGTTTGTTGTATGCTGATGATGTGGCTCTTATGGGCTGCCCAGAAGATATACATCGAATGCTGGCACTTGCCGAAATTCACTCGACCCTCCTTGGTTACAAATGGAGTCCCTCCAAATGTGAAGTACTCAATGCCCCGGCCAATGTGCCGTTTTACCTCTATGGCAACGAGCTTCCAACCTGTGATACTTTCAAGTACCTTGGTATCCCCTTTTCACGTCAAAGTATTAACCAAGACGCACTTTTCTCACACTCACAAGTCAAGGCAATTGCAGTAATGCAAAGCTGAGAGGAATGGGTGTAAACATGTATGGCTTTGGGATTACAGCAGCCCTAAGAGCGTATACTGTTTTTGTTCGGCCTATTCTTGAGTATGGGTTGGCTATTTGTAATGTCAATAGACTAGGCATCCGCCCGCTACAAATCTGTCAGTCTGCTTGTCTGAGACTTTGTCTTGCTAGATCTGCTACTGCTAGGTTTGGAACGATCCAGGTTGCCCAATTAGCTGCCCTCCCTAACATATACTCTCGTTTTCTTTATCTGCAAGCCAAATTTGTTGAGCGCGCAGCTACCCTTCCTGAAGACACCCTCCTCTGGTGCCTTGTCCCACAGCTTGAAGCACCCCAGAGTAAAGCCAGACGGATTAAGCTACGTGGCAATGTACTCTGGCAAAATGCTCAAAGAATAGGACGGGTTCACAACCCTCCTAAATATCCATTAAAAGTAGCTTATCTTGAACGTCTTCAAAGTGAAATCACTAGTCTAGTACGTGGCAAGAATCCGCTGGTGACGGTAGCCTGTGGACTATGTAGACCTGTTTGGGATCCAATTCTTCTACTACCGTGCACGCGCAAAGAAAGACATCGTCTACTAAAATGGAGGATTGCTTGGTTACCACCAACACCTTCAGTTCCTTGCCAATGTGGCCACCCATCTGCCAATCGGGACCACTTTCTCACTTGCACATTCGTTGACCATGAACGCTCCACGTTCTTGTTCTTCCTAGTTCCTGCACCACCACAAGATGTTCACCCAATTGACTATTGTCTAAATCTTCTGCCGCGCACGGTTAAGTCTTTTGTTAAATGGCGAGACCTTTGGCCCAGTTTGTTAATACTGCTGCAAGCCATTGATCGAGCCACGTCTACTCGAGACTTTAAGGCAGAGCCATCAGCTGGTAGCCTGCTCATTGAGGCTGCTGATGGGTGTATTGAACGGGAACGCCAATGCCGCCATAGAGTGCAAAGACTCCTGCAGCAACAGACGCTGTATCCTCACTTCTCCTCCGATCTCTCCTCTACCACCCATTCTTAACCCGTTTAGCAAAGCCAGAAGCTGCTAGTGTAGTTGCTGTATTTGTGTCCTCAGGATTGTCCGAGTTGCTCTAAGTATCCCTCATTGGATTTCGAATCGCCACAGGATGACGGTTATCTTTTTTTGGTGTCCTGGTTTCCTTGCTGACTTTATGGCCTTTTGGATGTCTATTCATAATTCTCATTTTACCATCATTTCTCATGTTTCATCATTTTTCATCATTTTTCCCTCATTGAGGTTTTATATTCTCTTTTCTTTCCGTCTCTTCTCTCTTTGCATTATTTTTTTCACTTATGTATTTGAAGTGTTTCAATGTTTATTCTTTTTTTTCAAACGATCTCATAGGGTGGCTAAAATGCCCAATGCGCGAATAGCAACCAACACCCAAAAATAAAAATACTTTGAACTGTACATTAATACATTTCAAACTCATTATTTTTACTACTATTCTATTAGTGAAAAGGGGTATTGGCACCTAAAAAGATTGGAGTATGATCCTACCAAGCTGCCTGTAATTGCCTATGGTGCAAGAATAAAAGGAAAGGATGCTGCCAAGTATAAAGGTCATCGTATTGGTTTGACGAGAGTTTTATATTAATCATTGGAAAAAGAGACAAATGGGTGTAAATCTTCTTGTGGTTGATGTTGATAAGTTTTGAACATCAAAGGTGAACATGATTGACCTCTCACCCAATATGAAAAGCTCTTCTAACAGTTCTTTTGTTTTATTTTGTTGTTCTCAAGATCTGCCACACTTGTAGCACACATAGCCTCACCGAAGTATTCATGAATTTCAACAGTATCCACGCTTGCCAAGGTTGTGGAATTGTTTGGAACAGGGATGTGAATACATCAAAGAATATCTATACAATCACAGAAGAGGTTTTGAATGGTCGTCGCTGACTAGCTTCTTTCTGTTGAGAAGAATAGATATTCTTATTTGTATTCATATTATAACATATCGCCACATCGAAAGTGGTTTCCTCTGGGATTCATATATCTACAGGTATAATATGGGGCAAATAGGATCTTAAGTAAGCACGTAGGTCTCTGTGAGGAGAGCTACTAACACAGAGGAAACACAAAGAAGACCGATTTGGGGGATGATGTGGGATGCTCAGTGGGACAGAGACTTAGAACGATCAGAAACGGTGAACCAATGACAAAGACCAACGAAAGAGACAGAGAGTATGTATCGACCAGATACAGGAACAAAGCAAGAGAAGAACCAAAGAACAGAACAAGAACAGATGCTGTGAGAGAAGGTGAACTATCAGGCTTGTACGATATCGTTGATAGTCGCACTACTTGGAATGGTACACAACAAACTGATTATAAGAACTTCAATATTTATTAAAGGATCAATTATTCTGTTTATATAATAAATATCAAGCCCTATAGTGACTACTTCACCCCTTAGCCCTTGTTATGTTTGTGTTTAATAATATGAACAGTGAATGTAGTGTGTCAGGGAAACCTGACCATCTCTACACAGGTAAATCTACATAGTTTTTATTTGTTTAAAAACTAACATAAATATATAATTTATTTTTGATCCTTTTCAAATCGACTTGTCATTTCTTAAACAATTATATTTCGACTATTTTCTTTTATATCCTAAAGATCTCCTGTTCTGTAATAAGTAGTTGTTAATTTACCCTTTGTATTATAACTAAATCAAATTACTTGTCTTTAAGCTTTAGTCATTAAATATCATTAAATATATAATTTTTAACCAAGAAATATTTGCTATAGGATAATAATGCTTACATTAAGTAGCCTTGTTAATACACATTAAACAATAAATACTCAAACTGTTGCTTCCTATATCTAACTATCCATTAATATCTTCTATCAATAGCTAATAAGACACCATTGTATTTACTCGGACAGAGAACATTTCTTTTCACTTGTTTTCTACCGATCGAGTTATCATAAACTACAAGTATTTGCTTCCAAAAGCTATAATATTAAAATAATAAATTCCACAACATAAGATTTATCTCTAAGCCTGCATTTATGAATTTGATATTTCTGTCACCTTCCGTACTATTTAAGACCCTTTATCTCTCTTCTAGTGACCAATGACACTGTGTTCATATCTTCTTAAGGTTTCTAATTGATCCTATCACTAGTATTACACTGTGTCTATATTTGCTCTTTTAATTTCTCAAGTGTGGAGTGCTATAAGGCCTGTGAAAATACCTCATTTGTTTAGCTAAACGGAGAATACATATTAGCCAATTAAAATAGCAGTGGCATTGAGACATCAGAAATTTTTGGATAAAATAGATCTCTGGTAATTGACTAAACTCGGCTGTCATTCCATTCAACCTTCTTTTCTCCTATAATCTGCTATTATTTTATCTGTTCAAAATGATATTATCAATAGAAAAAGAAACACCATTATATTATTATTCACCGAGAATAGTCTATTATACTATGAATTGGACTCACCAGCTCATCGTTTATCATCTATTTCTATTTCTTCATTTCCCGCATATAACTAACCACTTTGTTACACACGCTTAGTATATCTTCTGGATAGTTTAATGTCACATAAATTGGGGCAGATCACTAGTCATTGACATATGAAAAAATGAGTAAAAAGATGTAAGATAGTATAATCCTGCTATTCTGACGCATTCATATATACTTTATCCATTAGCTCAATGCTATTGCAGTTGATTCAGGGGTTTGATTCGTATTGAAAATAGGCCTTTAATTGCTTTAAAGTGTACATTTATAATATCATAATAATGTGATAACATTTATTGTTTAAGATATCTATTCTGTTGGTGTATTTTATAAATTATCCTTTTCTTTTATATAAGACACTTATAAAGTATCTTACCGTTGGATAAAGCATAAACAGAGCATAAAGTAAGGACATCCGACATAAATATCCACTCTCTCAAAGACAAGATAGAGTCAATCTCATTAGCCATTCACTTACTATCAATAAACAGAAACAACAGCACAAATTCACTATACATAAAGATGCTGCTCTTCTCTCCTTACTTGTAGCTGCTTATTACATTAGCTAAGCTCTTTTGCTATGTTATTTATGTCCGTGTCAGCCTAATTCTACTCCCCACGTGATAAACAGCAAACCATCTTTATTTCTCTATTTATTTATTCTCCATTCTTGGTGTGTTCTCTCTCTCTCTCTCTATTTAATTATGTCTGCTCCCGTCGAAACAACCCAAATATTCAAAGATAACATTTTTGCTGGCAAAGTTCTGCTGTGTTCTGGTGGAGGAAGTGGTATTTGTCGTGGCATGACAGAGGCTGTCCTTCGTCATGGTGGAAAGGCAGTTATCATTAGTAGAAGGCATGTCATCCTGCTTCATCTTATAGAACTGTATAACTCATAGTGTATGTATTGAATAGTTTTGATAAGTTACAAAAAGCAGCTCAAGAAATGAGTGCAGCCACAGGTGGTGAAGTTATGTACGTATAGATGACTGTAATGTCCTGGGAGTGTCCACAGTATAACTTTCTTTCTTTTTCCTAGTCCAATTGCTGCTGATGTGAGAAACCCCAATGATGTCGAGAATGCCGTAAAGAAGACAATCGAGAAGTTCGGTCGTATTGATTTCTTGATCAATGGTGCTGCAGGCAACTTTATAGCTCCCTTTGAAAAACTATCTTACAATGCATTCCGTACTGTGATTGAGATTGATCTTCTTGGTAAAGAAAGAAAGAAAAAAAGGGGGGAGATGATGGGCTTACTAGTAGAAGGAACAGAAAGAATAACTAATCTCTATTATGGATAGGCACATTTAACCTCACCAAGTCTGCATTGGACCACCTTAAAGCAAGCAAGGGTGTGATTATTAATGTCAGCGCAACATTATATTACACAGGCACACCTCATCAACAACATGCAGGATCAGCAAAAGCAGCCGTTGATGTAAGATGGTGTATTTACGTGTGTTTTCCCCTCTCACCTATTCATATATCTATATTATTTCCCTTCTATATAGGCACTGACTAAACATTGGGCTGTTGAACTTGGCCCCCATGGTATTCGTAAGTAGAAGATAGAAGATGCCTAATATTTACCTATCAAATGATTTATCTAATGTTCTTTTTACTTATCAAAAATATACTGTTTAGGTGTCAATGGTAACGTATTGTTATTATTTAAGAGTCAAATATTACCAAAAACTTGATCTTCTAACAAAAGTATATTTAATATGTATGTGTTTTCTCTTTTACCAGGCATTGCTCCAGGACCCATTGTAGGTGCAACAACACTGTCTATTTATTAAGTACTAAACGTTCATTCTTTCTATAGGCTGATACTGTAAGTGGCTGAATATCTATCTATTAAGATGGTGGAGATTAATGTTATTTTGTGTGTGTGCTATAACAAAGGTTGGTATGGAGAAGCTTAGTCCCAACTTCCAAAAGGAAGTTATTCCACTCCAGGTAAATATATCCATATCTTTAGCCTACTCTTCATACTCATCCTTATACTGCATATAGCGTATTGGTAGTGTCAAGGATATTGAACATTCGACAGTGTTTCTCTTCTCTGAAGCTGCAAACTGGATTACTGGTGATACGTTAGTAGTGGATGGTAAGTCCGGGCATATACAGTCCATCTAGACACATTGCCACTCACTCATTTATTCTAGGTGGTCAATGGCTTAACCCTACTTATCACCACTACGCTTCGAGTTCAAAGCTCTAAGAAAGTAGATAATTTAATATGGGTTGATTAAAAAGAATAGCTTATTTAACAGTTATAAAGATTGTTTATATATAAATATAAATATATAAATATATATAGTAAAGTAGAGATAAAGTTATAAAGTAATTGCTAGTAGTATCTATAACTGATAGAGTAAGTCCATAATACAGAATACAGAAGAAATAGAAATATGTCTTTGATAGAAAGTATGTCTTCATTACAAATTGTTTGTTTCTTAATAGAGAGTCCTTCATTTTATAGGGTGTCTATGGATAGTATCAACATAGTGTTAAATAGTGAAATCATAGGGCTTGAAAGCAGCTTTAAAGGCATTGACTGCATTACGCTCTTCTTCTTCAGATTGAGAACATGCCTTCCAATCTTCACGTTCAGGCCTCTCCAATGCCTTTGCCAGTAATAATCTAAAGGAGCCCTCATGAATACAATGGTACAGACAATCCTTTTACCTTCCAAACTGCATATTAAATCGTGCTTTGGGAGGAATTACATGAACAAATGACTTTGCATTTGGTAAGTCTATTTTAAAGTAGGCTGCCTCTGGATTATCCTATCTAAAAGTCAGTCATAGTGATTTCAATGAAGGAGTCACTCACAATAAAGCGTTCTACAAACTTAATATTCTGTTCTGCTGCTGTCTGCTTTATAATAGCCTCAAGACTATGACTCTTGCTCTTTGGAATAGGCACCACTTGTATATGAGCATGCGTCATTCCTCTAAATGACTCTCTGGAGGTCTCAAAAACAACAATGTCCTGATCATACTGCTCAAACATCCGCCTTAATGCACCTTTGTACTTTTCAAGTTCTGCTACTACTTCAATCTGTGCTTCCATAGGGATCTTCTTGAAAGTAGGGTAATGTGTAATAGGAATCAGGATAATATGTCCACCCCCAGGCACACCAGCATCCTTTGCACCTGGAGCCACTAATGGACCCTTTGCCAGTGTAGCATAGACATCAGATCCAATAGAAACAATCAAATGCTTGGCCACCTTGGGATTAGCAAGACAGAACCAACAGGCATCCACTAAGGATATAAGTACAGTGACTATGGACGAAGGGTCACTTACAATTATCACTTGCCATTATGCGTCTCAAGTCTCTTTCCTTGTCCTTTTCAGGGCACTGTCTTAAGAAGTGTCCAGGTACATGGCATATATTACAGACATAGTGTTCTGGTGGCACTGACTGATCCTGCTGTTCAAATGTAGGGCAGTCTTTGATATGGTGTCCAGGTTGGCTGCATTTGCGACACACATAGTCTTTATGAAGAGTATTGGCTTCTGGACAATCCTTCACCCAATGACCAGGAACATTGCAGCGTCTACAAATGTAGTGTTCTGGTGGTGCTGATGTTGCTGTGGATGCTATTGAATAAGCCACTTCTTTTCTCCATACAAATCATCCTTGAGAATCACTCACCCTGACGCTTGGGATCTTTCTGATCTGCTCCCCAGAAGAAGGAACCATTGTTGCTGCCTTGTCCATCCTCATGCGACCGCTTTTGACCAGCGGCTGCTTCTTCTGCAGTGACCAGAAGCTGTTTGAAAGGACACTCTGTGGTAGTATCAGGCACAGCACGCAGCTTCTCTGGCTCTATCTTGGCAAGAGGTACTAGGTTGAATGCATAGAACCACTGGTAACAATAGAAATAAGTAGCTACACAACCGTTTCTTTCATTACTCTTTGTTTGTTGGTGTTAAACGCATTCCCCAATCCAATAAAGCGGGAGACATGATCTGCTTCTCTTTCATCACTGAGTCCAAATCCGTGTGTGTTTTTATAAGGCTCTCTTTCATAAAAAACATTTTCAGAAGCAGAGAAGTGATAGCGAGGCTTTAATACTGCTGCAATCTCAGCAATGGGTGTGGAGGAGGTGTTGGGTGGATTGGCAAGAGGTACAGTGCTGCCGTGTGTGATGGTGCTTGGCCATTCATAAGTCAACAGAATATCTACACCTGCAGGCGCATTCAGAGGCATTTTTGTTCCTTTGAGTTTCTTTATGTCGGCAGGTGCATAGGTATTGGGAATAGACATCAGTGATTCTGTGGTATTGTAAATGTCTTCGTTAAAAGCACCCGATAAAAAAGCGATTTTCAAATCCTGTGCAGTGGTGAGCACACCCTGCTTTCCAAGATAGAACACGTTGGAGCACACTTCTCCTCCTGTCAATTGGATGCGGTTCTCAATGGTGGTGGGCAGACCCCGGTTACCAGTAATAAAGTAGGTGGCAATAGACACTGGTCTGTGATAAGTTCTCTTCCTAGCGCCCTACACTTACCGTCTACCTTGCCACTGATGAGGTCTGTCAAGTCCTCTTCCTTGTTCTCAAAGGCAAAGAAGTTGCCTGTGCATAAAACAGCATCAAAAGGCCCGTGCTTGGCGTTGATGGTGTCGATCTTTGCAAACACTTCTTTGAACTTGGAATCCACCGATCCTGTCACTAGGCTATAGGAGGTTCAATGAGCCTACCCGCTAATGTTACTGTGCTCACACTTTAATAGAGGTTTGTGCCATGAGGAAAGGGGTGTCTTTTTTAGTGCCTGTGCAGATGCATAACAGCCTCACCAAGCCACCCACAGTCATTGAAATGACGTTACCCGACTGAGAACGAAGTAACTGCCCTCCAGTGAAGCCTTTATTATGAAAAAAAAAGGTGTATTTATCTCTCCCTTCTATTCTTGTTGCTCTGCACTGCTTCTGTGTTTCTACGACTAGCTTACCACGCGTCCAACAGCTGTCCCCTAGTCAGAAGAGGGAAAAATACACGCACCTACACGCACCTACACGCACCTACACGCCTACGCACCCACTCATCTATCACTAATACACTTATACATCTACAACCTACACGCATTTTTAAGAAGGAAGAATAAAAAAAATATAGTAGAAAAGAAAATAAAAAAAGAAGAAAAGAAAAAGAAAAAAAGCCCATCATGTTTCTTTACAATCTCACTCTCAGTCCCACCACTGCCATCAACCAGGCTATTCATGGTAACTTCTCGGGGACAAAACAACAAGAAATCATTATTGCACGCAACACGCGTATTGAGATGCTGCGACCTGATCCAGCCACTGGCAAGGTCCATACCATATTATCACACGAGGTATTTGGCCTTGTGCGTAGTTTAGCTCCTTTCCGACTCACAGGCGCCAGTAAAGGTAATTCTTAAAAGAAAGATGGAAAAAAAAGAGAAAACCATTTGCGCAAATGTCATAGTAATAATAGACAGAATATATTGTGGTGGGCTCTGATTCTGGCCGGATTGTTATTCTCGAATACAACCCTACCAAAAACACATTTGATAAGGTACACCAAGAGACCTACGGCAAAACAGGATGTCGTAGAATTGTTCCTGGTCATTACCTTGCAACAGATCCCAAGGGCCGTGCTGTAATGATTGGTGCTGTAGAGAAGCAGAAGCTTGTTTACATTCTTAACCGTGACTCAGCTGCCAAATTAACGATTTCTTCACCTTTGGAGGCACACAAAAGTCATACTTTGATACATCATATTGTTGGATTGGATGTTGGGTTTGAGAATCCTGTGTTTGCATGTTTAGAAGTGGATTATACAGATGTTGACTCTGATGTGACCAATCAAGCCATGGAGAATGTAGAAAAGGTGCTTACTTATTATGAATTGGATCTTGGATTGAATCATGTTGTTCGAAAGTGGACAGAGGTGGTGAATTACAAGTCTAATCTTTTGATTCCAGGTAAGAAGGATGTCTTTGGCTGTAGAATGGAGTCTATAAAGGGGGAGTCTATAGAGAGGGAGTCTATAGAGAGAGAGTCTATAGAGTAGATCACTTATCCCTTCATTAGTGCCTGGTGGTAATGATGGTCCTTCGGGTGTATTGGTGTGTACCGAGAACTTCATCACCTACAAACACCAAGACATGCCTGAACACAGAATCCCTATTCCTCGCCGTGCACAGCCATTGGAGGATCCTTCAAGAGGCATTATCATTGTAGCCTACACAGTGCACCGTATGAAAATCAACAAACAGACCCAATTCTTCTTCTTATTGCAATCTGAGGAAGGTGATCTTTACAAGGTTACTATGGAGCATGAAGGTGGATCTGTACAGGGAATGACGATCAAGTATTTCGATACTATTCCTATCGCCATTTCTCTTTGTATTCTTAAGAGTGGCTTTCTTTTTGCTGCTAGTGAGTTTGGTAACCAGTAAGTGATGCACGACATCTCTTAATGCTAAGCTCTTTTTCCTTTTCCTTTTCTTCTTCCTTCTTCTTCTTCTTTCTCTTTTCTACAGCCATCACTATTCATTTGAGAGTTTGGGAGATGATCCTGATGATCCTGAAATCTCTTCTGCTGATTATATGGAGGCAGAAGCAAGTCAAGAGGAAACTCCATTGGTTTACTTCAAACCTCGTCCCTTGAAGAATCTACTGCTTGTGGATGAATTAGAGTCCATCGCCCCATTGATGGACTCCAAAGTATTGAATTTGGCAGACGAAGAAACACCTCGTGTGTATGCATTGTGTGGCAAAGGCTCTACTTCTTCCCTCCGTATTTTGAACCAGGGATTGGAGGCAGCCGAACTTGCTGTCAGTGAATTGCCAGGCAACCCCAGTGCAGTATGGACAGCCAAATTACGCAGAGACGATGCTTACCACGCCTATATTATTGTTTCCTTTGCCAATGCTACTCTCATTCTTTCTATTGGTGAGACAGTGGAGGAAGTCACTGATACTGGATTCCTTACGACTGCACCTACTCTTGCTGTTCAGCAGATGGGTGAGGATTCTCTTGTTCAGGTGTATCCTCAGGGCATTCGACACACCCACGTAGATCGACGTGTGAATGAGTGGAGAGTCCCTGGTGGACAGTCGATTCTTGTTGCTGCTGCCAACAATCGTCAGATTGTCATTGCTCTTTCAGGAGGTGAAATTGTTTACTTTGAATTGGACAACCAGGGTCAGTTGAACGAACACCATGAACGTAAGCAGATGTCTTCGAATGTGACAAGTCTTGCCATGGGAGATGTACCAGAAGGGCGTCAGCGTGCTCGTTATTTGGCAGTGGGGTGTGATGATCAGACAGTGCGCGTGCTTGGCTTGGATCCTAGCGATTGTTTGGAGTCTGTGTCGATGCAGGCAGTGCAGGGAGTTCCTTCTAGTCTGTGTATTGTGGAGATGTTGGACACTGGCATTGAACATGGCCATGGCACACAGTACCTTAACATTGGTCTTTCCAATGGTGTTCTTTTGCGCACAGTCCTTGATAGTGTCAGCGGACAATTGTCAGACACCCGTACTCGTTTTATTGGATCAAGAAGTGTCAAATTGTTCAAGATTTCTGTTCAGGGTCGACCTGCTGTATTGGCTCTCTCTACAAAGCCTTGGGTGAGCTACACCTTCCAGAATAGACTGTATCTTACACCCCTCAGCTATGATTCATTGGAATTCGGCAGTGCCTTTATCAGTGAGCAGTGTGCTGAAGGTGTGGTTGCTGTGGCTGGCAATACATTGAGGTAAGGCATTGTGGACACTCCAATTTCTCATCTTTGTGTCCCATTAGAATCTTCACAGTAGAGAAGCTGGGGGCTGTTTTCAACCAAGTCTCTATTCCTTTGAAATATACACCCAGACGATTTGCTCTTCATGCTCCCACCAAGACGTTTGTAGTTGTGGAGAGTGACCATGCCACCTATTCTCCTGAAGAAAAGAAAAATGGACTGGCTATCAAGGTACTCTACATTGCACCCAGTGCCTCTTTATCTATCCATCTCTCCATCTGCCATTGCATAGTCACTAAAAGAAAGAAAACATGGGGTATTATAGGAAAAAGAAGGATTTGAAATTGATGAAGACATTGTGAACCTTGATCCCGCTCAATTTGGCCATGTACGTGCAGGCCGTGGCAAGTGGGCCAGTTGTATCCGCCTGATTGAACCCTTCCATGGTGAAACACTGCATGAAATTGAACTGGAAGAGAATGAAGCTGCCTTTAGTGTAGCTATGGTTCAATTCCGTGTCAACCCGCATGCAGCAGATCCTTCTGAAGTGTTTGTGGTGGTAGGAACAGCCAAAGATGTTGTACTTCTTCCCCGCTCTTGTTCATCTGGCTTCCTTCGTATTTATCGACCTGTGCAAGATCTTCAGGGTAGACTTCAACTTGACCATGTGCACACAACTGCTATTGATGATGTGCCAATGGCATTATTAAGTTTCCAGGGTAGACTTTTGGCAGGTGTAGGAAAGGCATTGCGTATTTATGATATTGGTAAAAAGAAGATGCTGCGAAAGTGTGAAAACAAGGTAAGCAAAAGACTGCACTCGAATTAGACACCGATCTTTCTTTTTAATTTTAATTTTTTTATTTTGAAAGAATATTCCCCACTGTGTTGTGTCTTTGCATACACAGGGCGACCGTATTATTGCCTCTGATATCCAAGAGTCTATCCATTATGCTGTTTATAAGCGAGCCGATAACCGCATTGCTATTTTTGCAGATGACACAACACCTCGCTGGACAACCGCCACAACAATGATTGACTATGATACAGTGGCTGGTGGTGATAAATTTGGAAATTTCTATATCAACCGACTATCGCCACAATTGAGTCAAGAAATCGATGAAGATACTACAGGCAACAGAATATTCTATGAGAAAGGATATCTTCATGGTGCCCCTAACAAGGTAGGTGGGAGATTCCTTTTTTCTTCTTCTTCTTTACAGTAGTAGTAGTATTCACCCTTATGTCTGTTAGATTGACAATCTCTGTCATTATTTCACTGGTGATATTGTGACATCTGTCCATCGCACTACATTAATATCAGGAGGTCGCGAAGTACTCTTGACTACTTCTTTACTGGGCTCTATATCGATCTATGTTCCTTTTGTTTCCAAGGAAGATGTTGACTTTTTCCAAATGTTAGAAATGCATATGAGAACAGAGGCACCTCCTTTGGCAGGCCGAGATCATCTTTCTTACCGAGGATATTATGCACCTGTGCGCTCAGTAATAGATGGTGATTTATGTGAGCAATTCAATACATTGACTCCAGACAAGCAGAGAAACATTGCAGAGGAGTTAGATCGCTCTGTAGCTGAAGTACAAAAGAAGATTGAAGACATGCGAGTGAGATCAGGATTCTAAAGTCAATGGATCATTAAAATTACATCCTTTGCAATTCCTAGTCGTCTTTATCTTCATAGCATGCTTTACTATAACTACAGCCTTTTTTTCTTTTTCTTTTTTGAATCTTATAGTTATAGAGCCTACAACTTCCAATCAATTAGTCAATCAATTAGTCAATCAATCAGTCAATCAATTAGTCAATCAATCAGTCAATCAATTAGTCAATCAATTAGTCAATCAGTCAATCAATTAGTCAGTCAATCAATAAAAGAGTGTTTTGTATAATACTAACAGTTCTATTATGGGTTTCATTAGTCCATCTGCCTAAGATTCTCTCATGAAAAATCTACATAACAAAATCCACCACAAAATAAGACATGCCTTATAATACAGTAAGAATATATATGTACAATCTAAAGAAGTTTATTTGTTTCCTGGTGTCTCCATTCTCTCTTTTTTTTCTTTTCTTTTTCTTTTTCTTTTTAATATCTATATGTACATAAATAAATAAATAAAAAGGGTAAGAAGGAGGTTCCCCTGAATGTCATGGCAACAGAAGATAAGATCTGGTAATTATAATACACATAGTATCAATATCAATGGGCAATGGATTAATCTTCAATAACAATAGCATCGATTTCTTGCTGTTCTTCTTCCTTCATTACAAAGGCACTTCCACCCAATGCCTTTCGTAGTCGTGAAGTCTGTCGAGGCACAATCACCTGTAGTTTATCCGAGAATTCTTTAAACTACTCTTGTATTAGCCAACAAAGACATTACCCATAAATACGTTTCTCTCTTTTTAAATAAATACATAAACAAATAAAAATAAAAAATAAAAAATAAAAAGCCACTTACACTGCGAACCTCCAACCAATACCCAACGCCTAGTGCCAACACACCTGCACTTCCCCAGGCCAACATGGTCCCATATGCCAGGATCTTGAATGCAAAAAAGTTGGCTTCTTTCTTAGCCATAGTATACTCGGCAGGCGTCATTTTGGGAGGAGTGTAGGCTGGAGTAGCAGGTGTATAGATATGCTGTAGGGGTACTGCTCTTTTTCTAGCTGCATCGGCTTGCCATGTCGCCCGAGAACGCTCATTCTGTGCTAGGGTGGCTTCTAACAAGGCCTCTTTTTTCTGTTTACGCTTTGTGTGCCAAACAGCACCTGCTATACCAGCACCAAAGGCACTTAGAGAACTCAACACAAGCACTCGTATTTCTGTTGTGTTGGGTACTGGCTTTTGTTGTAATGCTGTTGACATTGAAAAAGAAACCGTAGTCCACAGTCCATGTCTTTTTTTTTCTTTCTTTTTCTCTAATTTTCATTGACTCGCAAGACATAACCTTCTGTGGCTTCAAAATTAATAGATTAAATCCAGTCTAGAAGAGAGAAAAGAAAGAGGGAAAGAGTATTTATAGATGTGTGTATATGTATGTGTGTGTGTATGTGTATGTATGTGTGTATGTATACAAAAACATGGGCTATGGCTATCCGATATCCAATATCACATATCAGTAAGAGAAAGAGAGTGGGTTCTTATTCATTCAGTGCTGATTGGGTGCATGGCCTGGGTAGGAAGAAGGTGGAGGACCTCTTGCGTCCCATCTTCCTGGTGGTTGCATCTCGTAGGTATCATGGGTCTGGGGAACAGATGGGTTGTTGGAATAAACAGGAGGAGGTACAGGTGGGTTATAGGTGTTGTAGGCAGAAGGATCCACCCAGCCTGGAGGAGGAGGAGCCCCAGACTGCATTGGAGGAGGATAATAAGGTGCATTGTAGAAGCCTGGAGGAGGAGGAGGAGGAAGGCCTGAGCCCACGACATAGACACTTTTGTTGGAGTTCTGCAGTACATGGTAGCGAGATCCACCACAACAGCCATAGAATATACATCGTCCAACACATAGCAAAAGAATAGCACCAAGAATCACCCCCACTGGAATAGCAATGTTCTTATTGTTCTCTAACCAGTTCTTAGCATTGTCTCCTATTTATCATGGTACAGTAGATTAGTTGACTTATTCATACACACAAAAGATGTGTATGTAGAGAGATTACCAAAGTTAGACAGATCGCAAGAACCATTTTTACAGGCACCACCAATGCCACAGGGAGTACCGTCCACAAACTGACCATTAAAGAGAATACAACCCAGTCCTTGTGGGTTACTGCATATAAGCTGACATCCCCCACTATCACTCGAACAACTTCTTGTCACATTCATCACAGTGCCTCTAGCCTTACACTGATCATCACGCGAAGTACATTGACCTGAGGCACAGGCAAGACCATTCCCACATTGAGTACCATCATTGAGGAACTTATCATCTGGACAGGTAGCAGAACTTCCTGAACACGACTCTTGGATATCACAAGGACCTGAAGAAGGTCGGCATACATAAGAAGATGCCCTCAGCTGGCAGTTGGAGCAGCAGCCGTCATTGGAATCTCTACATAGGGTAGATGAGTTCTATGCTCTCATGGCAGACGGCTGTGCTACTTACTCGCATATAGCACCAGGCTTGAATTTGCATGTCAATGGATTACAACAAGTACTATTGACTCCTCCAGTGTCACAGTCTTCTCCTGCTTCTTTAATACCATTACCACACATCTGCAGTGTTTTTGGTATGCGTGTGCCAGGTTCTAATGGTGATAAAAGAGTGTCCGGTTTCATGAGCAACAAACAGACATACCACCAAGAAAGGGCCTTTTCTTCTTCTCAAGATCTCACCTTCCAGACAGGTTCCTGTAGATGGAAATGCATTACAGATGGTAGTGATGGAACAGGGACTGAAGTTGTTGGTAGATACATTGCTGGAGGGGTTCATGATATAAGTGCCCCCTGCATCACATTGGGTTGCGCTCAAAGGACAGCAGTTACAACTGCCACTTGTGCAGGGACATGTGGTGGCAGTACAGTCATGAATAGCACCTGTATGAAAATAGATGGATAAAGAGAAGGAAGAAATAGCCACTATGATTAGGCCTTTGTTCTCTCATGAGTCATCGTCTTTCTTACCAAAGCCATGACCAATTTCATGGGCTACTACTTTCCACTCATCACGGACTATACAAAACACCATCATCAGTACAGGAATACAGGAATACAGGAATATAGAAGGGGTCCTGGGTGGCTGTTCACTTACTAATAGAAGAGACACCTGTACCAGAGACATACTCTGTCACACCACCATTGTTTTGAGTAAACACAGTGGATGTACATAACTTGCTTAACCAGGCAACACCCACTTGTACACCAGTACTATAGACACATCCATACCCACATGCTTATTAAGCAGCCTTTTTCTTATTCTTTGACGAGTGCTTTGGACTTACGCGCAGTTGGTCATCAGATGCCAAAGACCAGCTCCATCGTTTCCTATCTTTGATCTCCACAGACTAAAGTCACTAAGACGGTTGCTGATAGTGTAGGTGTCTGCACAGGCACGATTCCATGAGGCACTAGGATCAGGTGTGGGAGGACATATTTCTGACATGGTAGTAATATTAATCAGTCCCAAAGAGATATTGAAGCTACGTTCATAAGCAGCAGAAGCAGAATTCCAGTCATTGATAATCTGCATACGTGCATTGGTAGTGGATTGGTAGTACTTTACATAAGTACAGTCAGCAGCTGAACAAAGGATGAGTTATGTGTTATTGATTCTTTTTTCTTTTTGAATGCAAAAGGGACATTTTACCTGCTCCCATGTAATTGACTATACAATGTATTTAGTGATGTCCATAAGCCATGGATGCACTTACTTTTCTTTGTTGTGGGACATCCAGTGGCTCTCTTTGTCAAGGGAGAGTGAGTGGAAGACATGAATGTATCAACATTCAATAGACTAGACGATGAAATACCACCCCACTCTCTAGCGGCCATACCAAGACGCAATGGAGTGCGTTTTGATAGAAGAGAAGGAGGAGTGTGATGTGAGTGGTGTACTGGATCAAATCCACACTCTGGTTCTGAGGAGAGACTGTCTCTGCGGCTCAATGCTACTTTGGTAGTATCAGAATCCCTATAGATCACCATGGAAGAAGTGTCTTGATGAGGGAGCTCAGCATCATCGGATCTCTTGGCGAGATGGTAGTTGGTTTTTACTTTGATATGGTACATATCATCATAGGCTGTAAATGTACCCTCCACAATAGGATGGTCCAGAGAATGTCTATGTATAGCAGTATCAATACACCCTTCTTAGCACCTGTATGCCATAGTATAAGAGCATTTACTTGATATCATGCCGAATGATAATACGAGCCCATCCCATCACTCCTGGTTCCTGCTCACTCTCCAATCCCTCTCGAAAGACACCCGCACGGTCTGTTTTCCATCGATACTCTGAGCTCTCTTTATCGACTACTACACCACGGTAGATTCTATAATATTTGTGCTGCAGTGGTTCCTCCTGTCCCTGGCCATTGTTAAGAACTGCCTCGGGATGAAATAGCTCAAGGTTGGGGATAAGGTGAAGAAAGAAGGTTTGATTATGGCTGTTGAAGGCCAGGCGGAGAATGTCGTCGTATTCGATACTTTTGGCATTGGGTGTATGGTTAGGATTAGAGCTCAGGTGGCGCTTCTGGAAAAAGGTTTCTGGACGAGGTGCAATGTTGACATGAAGGGAGTTCAGAGGCTCCACCCGCAATAATCTTCGGTTGTTGACACTGTGGGCTAACAAATAAGTATAAACAAGGGGCGTGTGCCTTGGTCTCTGTACCTAGTATCCATGGCAGCAGCATGACAGCCCATAGCAACACAGTCCATATTCTATGGAATGTCATTGGACAGAACAATAAAGTAGAGGAAGAAGAAAAGGCACGCAGCCTGCCTTTCTGTCTCTTCTATTTCTTACCAGCCAATTTCTTTCTTTGGAAATCCAAGAATAGAAATAAAGAAGTATTCTATGATAATAAATTCCGACACTCTTAATAGGAAGGTAGAGAACACAGACACCAGTCACTACACTGTAGGAATAAAAGACAGCACAACTCAAATGATAGTGAGTGCTGTTCTAGTTTATCAATCCCCTTTGTGCTGTTGACTCAATAGACAGGGCCATGGACATATCAAGATGCAGTGTAGAATAGTAGAATGAATCAGTAAAGGGAAAAAGAAAGAAGAAGGGAGAAGAAGAGGGATGTTGTGTGGGATCTGTAAGGAGGGGCTGAATAGAATAGTAAAAGGGTCTAGTTCGCTTACCAACCAATGTGTGGTGCGGATTCCTACTATAGAAGTGCACTTGATACAGTGCACTCCATTGTGCCTGTGGATCCATCGTCAAAGGGATCAGGCACAAGGGTCTTTATTGGACATAGGTCTAGAGTGCTTCTGTAGGTGAGTGGATTCATAGTAAATCAGAGAACAGATCTCATCTCTTTCCCTCTTTCCCTCCTTCTCTTTTGCTATACACCATTTCCACAAACTATTGTCGTACTTTCCATTAATAATTTGTCGCATTTTCTTCAGAAGATTGTCTTGTAAGGATCTTTGTCCAATAAGACCTATAGACCTGTCTTTGATACAAGATGTCCTCTACAGATATCGCTACATTCGTACTCTTGTAGGTCTTGGTATGTTGCTCCATAAAATAGACCCACTTATTTCTCTCGATCTTCTCCTCTTACTCTTGCTTTATTTTAATAATAAATATTCATTGTCTTTTATTAATTATTCTGTACCATTTTAAAACTTATTTATCGGTCAATCTTTACTTTATTTCTGCTGTAATGTTGGGCAATGTAAGGATTAGAGGCACAAAGAGTAACATAATAACATAATAACACACTACACACTATGAAAGAGAACTTCACTCTTACAGACTTAATGGTGAATCCAGAGCAACTATGCCTCTTTACTGCCTTTCCTAGATGTATAAGTAAAGAACCAATATCCATTTAATAGATGTGAAAAGGGGTATTCTTATAACCAATTCCTTTTTTAGAACATCAGCAGTCAAGGGCAGTTGTCATTATGGTTTGATGGTATTGAAGGCTATGTCACGCACCAAGTCTATGATAGCCGTCTGACTATCTCACACTGCGTCAATTTATTTTTGTATTTTTGTATTTTTATATTTTTGTATACGCCAAATTGATTGCTAATAGTGCGCCAATAATTTATGAAAATAGTATAGACATTGCTAAAATAGGAATATGGAGTCTGAATAATTAATTTAAACATCGAACAGGTCTTTTAAAATACACTAGCCAATTATGGAAATAGTGTTATTCTATTGTCCGTGAATCTCCTTATATATTCCAAGAATCTTTAGGTGTGTAAGACCCTGTGTGTTTATCTTTTAAAATGAAAAGTAATTAGAAACTCAGTCTAAAGTCAGTAACGGATCAACTGCCAAATAAATACAAGTCACATGGCAGTGAAATAAAATAAAAAACCACCCATTTGGATTTGCTTCCAGTCACAGTAGTACTGGATTCATTTTATTTTTGGTACACACCCAAAGATTTTTCTGGTCTTTAAGCGGTGATATTTTCTTCCTTTTACGAGGGTCCCAAATTTTGCCCTTTTATGAGACTGTGTTTAAAATCAAAAGGTTTGTAGATATCCAAATTATTATTTCTTTTTATGGATACCTCAGTATCAAATTATATTATCAATAGAATATAGTGTTAATGAATAAAATTGTTTATCATAATAATATAGCTAATAGTACTGTAGCTTATAATATGATACTATTACTATAGCCACTGCTGTTCTAGGTGTATTCCCTCATAGCAATAGAATTCACACCCTAAAGGCCTTATGCTTTATCCTTGGAAGATAGATAACTATGCTCAGGAGTATATCCTAGACAGCCTAGACACCTTAGACAGTAAAGAAGGAAGAAGACCACCTTGGACTGACTTGAGAAAGAGTCTCTATTTATCTAATAACAGAAGAGTGTATTAGTAATAACTCAATCAAGAGAGATAATATGCTTACCTTGTACTTAATACTTTTCATGAGAATAATGAGTCATCTATCATCTATTAGAAAAAGAGTCAGTGCTATGTCTTGTGGATCACATTGAACTCAAGCCCAGATGAAGACACTGCTTACCTTTTTATCACTAAAATAGTCTTTGGTAGTGTCTATCACTTCCTTCTATTGTTTCTCTTTGTTAATAATAGTACATCACCTTGCTCAGCTATGCTCATATTGAAGAGTACTCGAGTGTTAAGTTGTATGTGCAGTGTGAGAAATAAAAAAATAATAACAGACCAAAGAATAAAGAATATTTTCATTCTGGTGAGGTATACACACTTTAGCCTTCAGTTCCCAATAATTAAGTCAAAATTCATAAGTCAAACAACTCACTCTCTTTCTAATTTAATACTGAAATCCCATTTACCATGTCCTTCTCTACCTTCAGATTCAAGAAAGAAAGAGCATTCACTTGCACCATCTGCAAAAAAAAAGTTTCAAACAAATAAAGCTATGAAAAAACATATTGCCACCCACAACATGTAAGATTAATCTCAAGTCCAAAAGTAATGCTGCTCATTCTCTTATATGAATAGTCCCATGGCTGAGTCTTCTTCTCGGTATTTATCATAGAAATAGAGGCATAGAATAATAAGAACCAAACTAATAATGTTTCATTGCTATTGTTCATAGACCTCTTCCCGCCATCACCACAGTCTTCCGTGTAGAAGAGAAGAGTGATGATGACCAAGAGAGCATCACTGAAGCTGAGGAAGTGCTTGGAGAGGAACCTCTTTGGGCTACTGTAGAAGAGCAGTTCGACAGCAACAGCAACACCTTTGAGGAGACTGCATTTGTGGAAGGTGTTTTCCCATTTGCAATCAGATTAGAAATAATCTTCCATCGTTTTTTTCTAAGAATGAGAGTTGCTTCTCAAAGACACTTGCGGGAAAGGTCATGTCTCTGTGCCAGGACGTTAGGGATGCCACTCTTGCCAATCCTCGGGAAAAGATACCTGCCTTGGACAGGATTCTTAATCTTGAGAAAAGAGCAAAGAACAATGTTCCCAAGTTCTCCACCACCACTCATCAAGTTACAGTGGTTCAGATGTGCAAAGGCTTGCCTCCCACCACCAATATTCATGAGTTCTTCATGAACAATCTTTCCGAGCATTTGAGGCTCCTCACTGCCAACCCCACTAAAACAGCAATGCTCTCTGCCTTACCAGACAGAACACCCAACCAAAGTGTTTTTACCACAACAAGGTGGAAATTGGAAGACGCACCTACTGTTCCAGCACCCAATGGTCTCTGTTGCCATCAACAGTACTTTTGTTGATCTCTGGGTTGGAGATATTGTGTGCGCCTCTCCCAGTGAAGGAACAACAACAACATACAAGCTCACCTCTTTTTTCACATCAAGTGGTAGATTGATGTCTGAAGCTTATGAAGCAACACCTGGTTTCTCTTTTGACAGTAACATTGTCATTCTTGACATTGTTAGTGATATTCAATTTCCCACCCACACCAACTCCACCACCCACCACCCACTCAAGAGGGTCACCAATAGCCCCAACAGACAGTTCATGCCAGTGAAGATTGTGCCTCTGAACTTGTTCTTGGATGGCACAAGTGGCAATACCACTAAGAAGTGGAATAAGTTTGAGAGTTGGGTGATGTCTCCTACCGCAATGGCATTCAAGGAACAGAACAAGACAGAGAACATGTTTTTTGTTTGTACAAGTAACAAGTTGTCGGCAATGGAGATGCCTCCGGAGCTGGTAAAAGACCTCGAGGTGTTGGAGAGAGACGTCGAGATGTTCGATGTGGAGTTTGGTGAGTCTGTCCTTGTTGTTGGTGTACTTCACCTCATCATGGCAGACAATCCTATGCATGCGGCGATTGCATGTAGTCTTGGTGCCAAGGCTAGGCTCCCATGCAGAAAGTGCTACTGGAGGAATGAAGGTGGGAGTGCAGTAGTGGATGGTGCCCCTGCCAGAAGAAGAGAAGAGCTGGTGGAGATGTGCCAACGTTGTGATAGCAACCCGAACAATGACAGCCTCAGAAGTAACCCCAGCACTGGCTATAAGCTAACTGGTGGTGAAGCCCTCTTGTCTCTTTTGTCATGGGATCCCTTTAAGGATTTCTCCATTGAAATACTCCACACCATCTTCCTTGGTGTTGCAAGATACCTTGTGATTGGCATGGTGCCATTTTATACCGAAAAAGAAGGGAAGCACTTGGAAGAAAGTTTCTTTCACTACAACTCAAAGGCTTTCACAAGAAAGCATTGCACAACTTTTCGCCTCTGTGGCTCATATCTCAGAAGAGATTTTAATATCATTGTACAGCAGATGCCCATTATCTTGTATGACCCGACCCAGAGAAGACTCATCAGCAACAACAGCTCAAAAGCAATTATTCATAATTGTTTTGTGAAGCTTGGTTCTCTCGTCTCTGTTCTTTACATGCAAAGAATCAATGTCTCTCTGTACATCTACATGAACAAGGTGATATATTTCACGCAAGAGTTGGTTGCTGTAATCATCCAGTATGATGCCCTGTCAGCCCCAAAGAAGTCTGTGAAGAATACAATCATTAGCAGCACTTCAAGGATGCATCTTCTTCATCATTTGCATGAAGACATCTTGCATTTTGGATCTCCTATCTGTTATAAGACTGAGAGAGGAGAGCAGTATAACAAGTTCATCAGAGAACATATACTGCACACCAACAGCCAATCGCCCTCCCGTGATGTTGCAATTTCCTTTGGGAAGAAATGCATTTTCATGAACATCTTTCAAGGTGGATACCGGCAGGTGTATAGTCATGGTGATCTCTTCACTGCTGGAGCCGATGTTAAGCTGTTCCAACAGTTCTGTCCTCTTGTTCTCTCCCGTGAGTTAGTAGACAACAATAGCAGCTCCAGAAGCATTGTTGTTGGTCTGGCTGGTCTCTTTTCCTTTTCTTCTGGTGCTTCCCCTGTCTTTGGTAAGATCGTTGCTACTGACAAAAAAAAAAGAATATGGCGACCATTGTGCCATACAACTTTCAATTAGCCTCTGACCAAACTCTATCTACCCACCCACAATATTTTACATTGGCTGTAGAAAGCCCCAACTCTCACACTCTTTTTTCCTTGGGTCAAAAGGATAGCATTGGAAACAATATTGTCTTGCCCTTGAGCACTACAGTTGTGGTAGATTTTTATGTTGTGGTAGATTTTTATGATGTAGTAGTTGTAGAGGCAGTTGACATTCAGTCAATAAATGAATACAATGCTCTTAACACAAGTGATTTTGGTTCTATTTTCTGGACAATGGCCACTAGAGTTAATTCAGTGTGTTCTATAATACATCTTTCTTAAGCAGTGTTATGCTGCAAATATTGTGGACTTATGGATAACACATGTTAAACAATAAATTCAGTGACTGAGTTGTAATTTTGGGGCGATTCTTGTTCTATTTCTTCCTTTTATATCCAACTCTATAGCATTTAAATTGCAAAGTCAATAATTATTACCTAAAAAGGCAAGTAGAGTTTGAAAAAGCCCTTTAAAACACATTGGCCAATCATAAGAATATTGTGATCTTATTCTCAGGATATTTCCTTATATATCCCAAAAATCTTTGGGTGTGTAGTTTAGCATCGAAGGTATGAGAGGTGCATAGAGGAAGTCTATCTTCATGGCTTACTTTAAAGACAGTAACAATAGCAGTAACAGTAGCAGTGACAATAGCAGTGACAATAGCAGTGACAATAGCAGTGACAATAGCAGTGACAATAGCAGTGACAGTAACAATAACAGTAACAGTAACAATAATAAGAAAAAGGTACATGTTTCTATTGGTCAATGTGTTTGTTTTTTTTGTTTTGTTTGATGTCTCGGTTCAAAGAACTGTAACTCACTTGGGACTGAGATCATTGTCCTCATGCGTATTGCCATCGTCACAGAGAACTTCTTTCCTAAAGTAGATGGCGTTACTCGTACACTGGGTCGTCTGCTAGAACACCTCAACAGCATGGGCCACCATGTTCTGTTAGCAGGACCTGAGAGTGGAATGGATACCTATGCAGGAGCTGAGCTTTTAGGAACAGTAGGACTTCCCTTTCCTCTTTATCCTGAACTCAAAATGAATCTATGGCGAGCAGGATGGACAAAAAGACTGGTTCAATTTGCTCCAGATGTCATTCACCTTGTAGATCCAGTGTGGTTGGGGGCAGTGGCTATTGCTATAAGTCATCTTAAGTTACCTCATGTCCCAATTGTTACTTCTTATCATACAAACCTGGCCGCCTACTGTGATCATTTTGGATGGAAATATATCAAACCCTTCATGTGGCAATGGAACCTATTCTGCCACTCAAAAGGCCGATATACTGCCTGTCCTTCTCCTTCTACACGGACAATGCTGGAACACCACGCATTTAGTAATGTAAGACTATGGCCTCGAGGCGTAGATAGGTCTTTATTTTCACCCGTTCATCGTTCATCTGCCATGCGGTCGGAGTGGACAGATGGATCCGAACCCAACACAGTAGAAAAAACCATCCTTCTCTCTGTGGGCCGACTCTCCTATGAGAAGAACCTTGGACTGTTGATAGACGCTTATAAGCAAATGGACCACACCCTTTGCCATCTTGTGCTTGTGGGGCATGGTCCTGCTGGAGAAGAGATAAAGTCTGGGTGTGAGCAACTAGGAATTCCTGTCACCTTCACAGGCTATCTTGAAGGAAATAGACTTGCCACTGCATTTGCCTCTGCTGATGTCTTTGCATTTCCTTCAACAACAGAAACATTTGGGCAAGTCGTATTAGAGTCCATGGCATCGGGTCTTCCTGTAGTGGGTCTTATGGCAGAAGGTGTCAAGGATCTTGTAGAGCATGGAAAAACAGGACTTCTCTTGGAGACTACCGGACTCTCTTATACAGCACAGTGCGAGCAATACAAAGCCAATCTATTGAAGCTTATTCATAATAATTTGTTAAGGACTCAAATGGGTGCTAATGCAGTCAGAGCGTCTTCTCATTATTCTTGGTGGAATGCCATGGAGTGCATGGTGCAGGTGTACAGAGATGCAGTAGAGGAATCTAGTTTAAAAGAGAGACTGGAGTGCTATTAGATACAGCCTACATTCATATACATCAAACCAATACTTTAGAACAGAAATAATACTTATAATACTTATAATAATAACAATAATAACAATAACACTTATAACAATAGTATAATATTTTTATATAATTACTGGAAAATCACTTTTTAAGAATGGCCAACAAGTTATTCTATCTCTAGTCATCATTAGATTAGAATAGAAGTATAAAAGGATAACAAACAAGTAAAATAAAAAAGAGCAGAGTTAATTGTACGTTAACTAAACCAAAATACATTTGAACCCAAGAAGCCACTGACAATACCATTACATCAATGGATGATACATGGTATATAATACTATTCAATGCTATTCAAGGTAAATAGTTTAAATAGAAACATTACAGTAAAGAATACTAGACATTATAATGTCTTTTGCATGACAGAATCTAATAAGACACACTATATCACTTTTTAGATAGTTTAATTGTATTATGGATTTTCTTTAGTCATTCAAACGAGGCTCTCATGATAACTTTAGAGGAGAAGAATGGAGATGAACCAGAAGGCTTGTATCTTTTCTTTGTTCGACTTGTATCTTGCTGACTATGTAACATTTTTAGCTAAGAAGAAATAGATAGAAAATACAATAATAAAGAAGGAATAAATAGTCTTTAATAGCATTCAATAATATTATTTACTATTTCTCATGCATTGGTGTAGTAGTGTCATTAATGGCTTCTTGGGCTCAAAGGTATTTTGGCTAGCTAACATACGACCAACTGTATCAAATACACTACAGCTTATCATAGATACTTCATCCCAGACCATTGATTTTGTAGCTGTTTTTTACAATTTGCTAACTGTTAACTTATTTTTTTAACAAGACATTTTCTCTTTAATAAGATATGATATTAACTATTGAATACTTCATAAATGCATCTTTTACTCTTTAATTAATTATTTAATTATATACATGACAATTATTGCAGATGAAAAAGTACTTTATCTCTGAGATAGATTAATATACAAAAAAAGTCTTGGCTGTGCTTTTGGTGAAATTGCTTTGTAATCTCATATAGTCTATTGTATTAGTCTGTTGTATTGAATAAAAAGAGTACATCACTAGCTATTTATTACATACAGAAAGGCTTTGTAATATATCTTATATCTTATATTAAAAAAAAACTCTGTTTTTTGAATATTCTACATATATCAATAAACAAAATTATACATCTATAGCTTTATGGCTAAGATAAGCAACCAATCTTTTACAATGGATTGCGTGACCGCTTATTAGAACGGAGAGAGTAAACTAAACAAATGTACAAGAGGTTTACATGCACTCATCCTCATGATGACCATGACAACTCAGAAAGACACAATTGAAATTGGCATTATTGGCACGGGTGGCATGGGTCGCTTCTATGCCCAGAAACTCTCTCAATCAGGATGGAAAAAGTAGGCAAGCTTTATTGATATAATATATTAACATAATGCTGTAGAGTCAACGTGTGTGATATACCTGCCAAGTATGAAGCACTGAAAGAAGAGTTCAAAGGTACAACCATCACTACTACTCTTTAATTAGCATGAGTCTGTACTAAAAGAATTTAATTGTGGTTTAGGGACAAGTATTAATGTCTTACCTGATGGATTCCATGTCTCTCGACTATGTGACTGGATCATGTATGCAGTCGAAGCTGAACACATCGAGAAAGTAGCTGCTATCTATGGGCCTGGTAAAACATACTTGTCAATAGAAGTATAAGACATTCTTTCTTTATTTGCATCTAATATGTACTCTCCATTAGCAACCAAAATAGGTGCTATCGTAGGTGGACAGGTAGGATACAATGTTCTTGGGGGAGACTTATCATCAAAATATTTCAGACATCGGTGAAATTACCAGAAATCACAGCCTTCCTCAAGCATCTTCCTGAGGATGTTCATATTGTGTCTTGTCATTCCATGCACGGTCCTGGCGTGAATCCTAAAGGCCAGCCTCTGGTGGTCATTCGTCAGCGTGCTACAGATGACAAGTACCAACTTGTGTTGAATATTTTGTCTTGTTTTGAATCCAACATTGTCCATTTAAGTGCAGAAATGCATGATCGTATCACTGCTGATACCCAGGCTGTTACTCATGCTGCATTTTTAACGTAAGTGGTATATAGGACCAGGGTTCTTTGTAGAACTACTTAGTAGGGTAAAAACACTCATAAGGTCTGTTTCTTTTTCTTCATTGTTGTCTAGTATGGGCAGTGCATGGAAAGAAAACCATCAATTTCCTGTATGTTCTTAATATGTTTATTACTATATATTATCTAGTATTATCATTTACCATTGTATATTTTATTATACTCTACTCACACTTGTTTACTTGTTATTTATGACTAGTGGCTAGTACCGCGCCATGTTGGAGGCATTGAGAACGTAAAAGTCAATGTTACACTACGAATCTATAGTAACAAATGGCATGTGTATGCGGGTAATGTAGAGATAGAGAGTATCTATTGATATTTTGAGCCTATCCTCTTGTTTGTTATATTTTATTATTAACATTAATAATTATAATAATCGGTTACCAGTTACCGGTTATTTCATTTCTGACAATTTACTAAAATATAATGATCGTCATTAGGCCTTGCTATCATGAACCCCATTGCTAAAATGCAAATCTCACAATATGCTAAATCTGTGGCTGATTTGTTTAAGCTTATGATTCAGCAGAAAGAAGAAGAGTTCAGAACAAGGATAAAAAATGTAAATAACTGTGCCGTTCTATTGGTAGGAGCATACTAACACAAGAGATAATACAAGGCTGGGGATTATGTTTTTGGTGGACTTCAAAAGGATCATGTGCCTATTCTTTTATCAGATGAAATATTAGATGAATTCTCATTGTCCAATATGCCAAAGGAAAATAGGCTTCCTAATTCTCATTTATCTCTACTGGCTATGGTAAAGCATGTTGATTCTTATCTATAAATGCTAAATATCAGACGGATAGGTTGACTGTTGGTATACCTTGAAACTGAATCCTTATGATCATATGGTCTGTCAAACACCGCTTTTTAGACTGTGGATGTGAGTGAATACTATAAGCTGTTGTTCCTGACATTTATTCACTATACTTACTAGGGGCATCACTGAGTATTTGTACAGAAGTCCGTTGATGCTGGAAGATACCATTCAAGCAGCATTATACCGTATAGAGATAAGATCTGATGACATGGAGTTTGTTACCTGTGCACGTGGATGGGCAGAATGTGTTGAACTGGGCAGCATGGAGGCTTACCAGAAGCGATTTACAAATACTGCTGATTTCTTTAGAGATCGCTTCTCAGAGAGTACAGTTGTAGGAAATAATATGATTACTATGATTTCAAAGAACATGCAAAAGACTAGTCATTAGTAAATAACTGCCAAATGAGACTATTTTTTTATGAATATATCTTAGACGACATTCCACTGATAATAAATGGCATTCTTATTTAATAATACAATTGATAAGTTAGAATATAATAATTAGTCTACAGATAAGACACAGTCGTCTAGAAGTACTATTTTCCTCATTATCACTATCTTTCATAGTATTGCTACATAATTATCTTCTGGAATTCTTTCATAAATGTTAGTATTGAATACATTGAATACATTGAATAAATTGAATATAGTAAATATAGTAAATGCAAAGGACAATCTTTCAGAAATCACAAGTAAAAATGTCGGCATTACATCAATAAATGGGAGTGGCTAAAGCATAGGAGGGTGTAGCATAAAACTACGTATCACTGAATATCAAATTTCAAACATTGTAGGTTTTGCCTGTAAAACTCAGAGAAACTAGACAACGTATTTCTGAGTAGCAGCCATAGTTTATCTAAGCATAGTACTAAATGCTAAATCCTTTAAACAGTTAACCATATAAGTTTATTATTGAAACTAGTAGATTGAATAATACTCATATGTTCCTCGTTCCCTTACCTTTCCTCTCATTCTAAACAACTCATTGATTGCCATACGGTACCCAGAAGGGGGCTCTATTTTCAACTGTAATGGGTTATGGACTCAGACCTTTAAGACTAGTACCTCCTTTTTTCATTTTCATCTCAGAGAAGTCACGAATACACTAGCCATGGAAGGCATCCTTTCTCCTACATAACATCAGTGCTTATCACTACATTCTACTGGGTTCATAGTGTATCAAATAAATTATAGTTTTTATGAGTTTAGTCGAATTTATAAATAAGATAAACATGGAATCCAACAGCCCTTGTTTATTTCTTTCAATGTAGAAAGTATTTTCCCCTAACCTCAGTAATACAAAATTACAGAGAGAATCAAATTTTCTAGCCCTTTTCAATGTGTTCTATTCTTCAATTGAGTTCAATTCACCATATAATAATTTATGGTATTTGGATTAAGTTTAGGTTTATAGGATTATTAAATAGTCTATGCGTAAAAATAGAAGTAAAAGATTAACATGGACTATACCGAGCCAAAGAATTAAGGGGATCGCTTAACATTAGTGAATGAATTTCAATAGTTAAAATGACATTCCTGATAATCTTACCGCCACACACTTTATCTAATAAACCAGGGGCCTACATCATATTTGCCACTGAGTAACTACAAAAGGAGAATATCCATCTGTTTTATCAAATATTGCTCATGAACCCAGTCGCTTGGTAATAGACTATTGAATCGCTGTTTTCTCTGTGCTACTTATTAAGACTCGTTGTCATGGTGTGTCAAAATGGCAAATAGTTCGACACTAGTTCATTCTACCAATGTACTACATATGGTCTCAGCTAACTGTATATTTTGTGAAGTTTCACTATTATATCTCCCTAGTCTACAGCTTGTGGCACTCTTTAGGTTGTGGAAAAGTAGTACATTTGTCGATATATCATATTTTTAGAACCACAGTTTCAGGAGTAGGACTACAAAAACAACTTATAGTTTGAAAGTCAATATGGCGATTACTTTCGTTATTAACCTTAGCCATGGCAATCAGCATTTGGTACCTGTAAATTTTATTACGAATCTCTCAATGTAAGCATGTGTGTGTGCGCAGTTTATTATTATTATTTTTAAATAAAAATAATAATAAAAAAAACGAGTGGCATGACCTATACTCCTATTTTGCGTAGATTCAAGAAAAAGGGCATTGTTGAACACATTACAGTTTCACTCGCTATACTAGGCCGCCACCGTACCTTTTTACTTTAATGAAAAATAACTGCACACTCACTTCCCAGAATAAGAAAGACATTAGAAACTGTCCGATGGATATCCTATGCGAAAGTGCCACTCAATATTAACGATAAGCAGTTGTTAAATTAATAAGAATGAAGGAAAAAAAAGTATATAAGCAAACATGTCAAAGAGTAATTAAAAAGTATCTCAACAGCCTACTCCTTTTCTCTCATCTTCTATCTCTCACTATCAACATGAAGTTCTCTTTTGGTCCTATCTTCCTTATGGGTGCTGCCCTCCTTTCCACTGCTACCTCTGCTCTTCCCACCAGTGTTGATGTCAATGGTTTAGGAAACTTGGGTCCCAACAGCAATGCCCTTGAAAACGCTTTAAGCAATGGTCTTGCCAAGAGAACCAACTACCCTGTGGTCGCTAATGAGCAGCTTGCTGTCAAGATTATAGCCAATGTCAAGGCTAAGGTCCACGCTGATATTCTTGTCAAATTGTCTGCTACGGTAATAAACATTGAATATATCTTTATTAGAAAAATATCTAATGCATTGCTATTGATTTATTAGATCTGTGAAAAGATCAAGGCCAGCTTGACTATCAAGGCCAAGGCTCTTGGTGGCATCATCTCCATCGACGATGCTCGTGTCACTGCTGCCCAGAATGCCAGTATCAAGGGTCTCCAGGGTAAGCATACCAGTGCATCAGAAAGCAGACACTCAGAACATCAATTGAATGGTTTACTTACATTGACTCTTTTCTTTCATTGTCTATTTTAGCCAAAGTGGATGCTCATATCGATGTTGAACTCCAGGCCTCTGTCTATGCCTCTGTTGAAGCCAACTTGAAGAAACAGTGCAATGGAAAGACCAAGTTGAGTGAGAGCCAATTGATTGATCTTTTGGTCAAGGTTGAAGCTGAAGTCCTCGCTAAGATCACTGTCGAACTTCCCAAGCTTGTCATTAAGCTCAAGGCTGACCTTGATGCCGAAGTCCGTGCTCAAATTAAGTCCGCTGAAGTCCACATCCCCCTTATCCTCGACATCAGCATCAGCCTTTTGGTTGATCTTGCTGTTATCATCAAGGCTTGTGTTGATATCACTGTCAAGGCATGCGCCACTGTTGATGTTAAGGCATGGGCTGCTGTCATTGTGAAGAGCCTCTAGTTTCTTTGATTCTATACCCTTTTTCTTATTTTATTATGTAATAATAGCCTGTAGTTGTGCCTCCATACATTGGTGTGCCATTGTTTTATTAGTTTAAACCATTTCATAAGTTCTTTTACAGTGCTTAATAAATCTTTTTATAAATATAAATCCTAAGATTTTTAATGTAGATCAAAGAGAAAGAAGAATGCTCTATTTTATTTAGTATTCTTAGTGAGCTAAGAACTCAGTTGTGATATTTTAATTGTCTTATTTTCTTATACACTATTTTCACTTATTATTGTCGCACTTTTAGAGAAAAATATGTCGCATTAATTAATTAAAATTTGGCATAGTAAAAGATTTAAAACTGGCGTATTCTAAGTACTTGAGGTTTTCTTACATTTTACTTTTCTTAAAAAATGAATAACATTGTGCACGAAGACGGCCAAGGAAATATCTATAATGATGAAGGCATAGCCGTTACAGTAGTGGAGATGGAGGTAGACGATGAGACGTACCTCATTGAGACGGTTACAAATTTCAGGATGTACCTTGACCTCAAACCACCTGAGAAGCCAGAAAGAAGAACTTTACAATAATCCGTAGACAGAGATGTCAATACGGAAGAGGATAACAGAGCTCCTGGTATCCACAGGCACCACAAAGATTCTGAGAAAGAGCAGTTATTTGTATTGATTTATGAAAGGGGTATGAGCGTCAGAGCTGCTGCGCTGAAACTTCAAATCCACCCACGCACTGCTCAGCGATAGTACTCAAACGATCAGCAGAACCCTCAGACATTCATTGCCAGAAAAGAAGGTAGTGGAAGGCCAGTTGGTAGACCAGCACTACTTGACGATAGCCATAAAAGATTTTTGGTCGATTTATTGGACGATCAGCCCTCTTTAGTCCTGGATCAAATGATGGAGAGTTTAAGAACGTCTTTTATTGATTTAGAGATATCGAGAACAGCTCTCTATAATTTTGTCACCAGAAATTGTAAGATCAGTCTGAAAAGAGCCCATTTTCATTCAGTTGATCGTAATAGTCCTGAAAAGATCAAGAATCGAAAGGAGTGGGTACAGAAATGGATGAAGACAGACATGGACTACATGAGCAACTGTGTCTTTATAGATGAGGCGGCATTCCACATCAACATGAAGTGTACTTTTGCTTGGTCAAAAGTAGGTACTCGTGCAGTAGTAAAAGTACCAAGAACGAGGGCTAAAATAACAACCATCCTGGGAGCAACATCTGCTCAGGGCATTGTCAATATAAAAGTAAGACGGCCTCGAATGTTGCCTGTTTCAAAGAAAAGAAGAACTACTGGATCTGGTGGGCCTTCCCAGAAACAAAGCAAAGGCACTGTTACTGGCCACTATATCAATTTCTTGAGCGATACAATGGATGTCATGGACAATTATCCAGATGTTTTCAAGGATAATTACTTGATTATGGACAACGCCCCCATCCACATGAATGAAGACATTAAAAGCTTCATTGAAGGCCGTGGGTACAAGTGTGTTTATCTTCCCCCTTACTCACCAGAGTTGAATCCCATTGAGCAATTCTGGTCTGTTTGCAAAAGCAGGTTAAAAAGAGAAAGACTCTTGGAAGAAGAAACACTGTCATCTAGAATCGCCAATGCATCTAACCAAGTTCTTCTCGGTGACCTCAGAGGGTTTTGAAAATACTCTGTCGATAGATTTGAGAATTACTTACAAGAGAAGCCTCTTTAACAATAAAGCATTGATGTCGCATTTGTCGCATCCAACTTATACGCCATCTTTTAATTTATTAATGCGACAAGTTTTTTTTCACTTGTGTGCTAAGTTTTTTTCCAAAAGTGCGACAATAATAAGTGAAAATAGTGTACACACCCAAAGATTTTTGGGATATATAAAGAAATATTCTGAGAATAAAACCACAATATTCTTATGATTGGCTAATGTGTTTTAAAAGGCTTTTTCGCTGTCTAAATGAGCTATTTCAAACTTTGCTTGCCTGTTTTAGCAATCACTATTGACTTTGCAATTAAATGCTACAGAATTTGCAGTATACCACTGCTTAAGAAAGATGTATTACAGAACTTATAGATTTTTTTTTGTAATGGAGACTTTTTGTCTCATTTACTTGAATAGATATTCGGCATTTGAACTCGAACAATTTTCTACCAATAGTACTTGTTTTTGGCTTATAATTTTGAATATTTTTTTGTATTTTTCTAATTAGCTTAACGTCCAAGAGACGAGGGAAACCGACCAGGAAACACAAGAGCAAACGACAAATCTCCGACAGAGCACAACTCAGAACCATCTACCACGGAGGCCACACGACCAGAGTCAAGGAGAAGCCTGCGGAGAACCCCGACAGACACAAAAACGCAGGCAAAGGAAAGCCGACCCACAGGGACGAAGAAACCACACCCCGACGAAAAGAAACCGCACACCAAAGTCTTCCACCAGGGTTCGAACCTCTGACCTTCAGTTGGTTAGCCCATAGGGTACAGAACTTATAGAGTTAATTCTAGTGGTCATTGTCCATAAAATACAGCCACACCCAATTGAATTTAATACTTTTGAAAATAAATTTCAGGACGAAATATTTAGGATATGTTCAACATTAAATAAAAACACTTTACATTTGATCTAGAAGCTTCAAACTTTCACACAACAAAGTTCAACATATTTACTTATAGGAAATATAATAATAATATAATTAATATTTTGTATGGCCTCTTTTGGTATCAATGACAGCCTGGCATCTATCTGTCATACTCAGAACTAATCGTTGTGCAAGTTCAACACCAACTGTCTCCTACTCTTCTGCAAGTAGAGCCTTCAAACTTTCAACATTGGTAATAGATACCCTTCTTTCCTCAATTCGTCTTTCCAAGGCCCACCAGACGTGTTCAATTGGGTGTAAGTCGGGACATTGTGTGGGCCAGTACTTAAAGTACCCTAATTTGATGCGTCTCTTTCCACCATCTGACATAGGCCCCAGTATGACAGCTAGCACCATCTTCTTGTAACAGAAACTCACTGTTCTCTTTCTGATGCAATCACATGAATCAAGGATGAAAATCACCAGCCTAAATTTTGATATATTTGTCTTGGTTTACAGTGCTATCAACAAAGACTCATGGGCCAAATCCGCCTGCCCAAAAACAGCTCCAAAGCATGACCCCTCCGCCACCAAACTTTGTTGTTGGAACAATATGATTATGATCATACCTTTCTCCAACTTTTCTGGTTACACGGGCACCTCCATCGTTCCCTTTCACGGTGTACCTGGATTCATCAGACCAGACGACGCCTTTCCACTGGTCGTTCGTCCAATTGACATGTTCTTTAGCTCAACAAAGCCGTTTCTCTTTGTGTTTTACATTAAAGGCTGTCTTGTGATCTACATAAAAATATTCGAACCCTAGCTGATTGCAGTAACTGATAATGGTGTTTCTACATACATCAACCTGAATCTTCAACATTTCCAATTTCAAGTGATTATATGAGGCAAATGGGTCCTCTCTAATGACCTTTTCCAGGTGTCTGAGGTACCTCTCACTGGCTTTTTTTAGGTTTTCCATGACTCTTTAAACGCAATGGTGACCCACGTTCTTTGATGTTTCTGATAATATTTTGAACTGTGGGCTTTTTCATCTCAACTACGTTTGCGATGATATTCATTTTTAATCCAGCCTTAAACAGGTAATAAATGCCCCATAGCTTTTTATCTTCTGATTTATCATCTTCTCCACGAGTGTATGTTTCTGAAAATGTATCTGATATATTGTGTTGGTTTAATAATATTTGGAAAGAAGAAGAGTTTTATGCAAAAAAAGTTTTTTTTATTAAAATTTAGGCAAGTATTAAATTCAATTGTGTGTGACTGTATATCCCAAGGATAAATTACAAGGCTTTTAGGATGTGGATTCTATTGATATAAGGAATATTTCTAGAACAGAAGTAGCTATATTATTATAATAAACAATTTTATTCATCAACAATATATTCTATTGATAATATAATTTGATACTGAGGTATCCATAAAAAGAAATAATAATTTGGATATCTACAAACCTTTTGATTTTAAACACAGTCTCATAAAAAGGAATTTTTTATTGGGACGTAAAAAGAAGGAGCTATCACCGCTTAAAGGCCAGAAAAATCTTTGGGTATACTATTTTCAAAAGTGGATGAATAACTTGTGAAAATAATTTATAAATTCATAAACTCCATAGATATAAACTTCAAAATAAAATAGCCTTTTACTCATGGGGTATATGGAGCTTATGGAACAATTTGACATGTTATTTGTACACTTTCAAACTATTTTAAAAAATAAAAATAAAAATAAACTCTGTGGATTGTTCACACATAAAATATACAAAAATTATCTAATAAAGATAAACGTCTACTCTATTAAAATACCATACATTGAATAAAGAATTTCACAAATTCATGAGCTACAATAATTGCGTATGATTTTCTGTACTAAAGTTTATAACTTTATTCTCTCGGCATGATGTACAAACGGGTATAGAATAAACAATTCTGCATCTTCAAACAACAGTTTCCTGTTATAGTTTGCACCTTTGTGTAGATATAAACCATGTTATTCAAGTTTATATTATGTGTATAAATCTATGTATGTTCATAGCCTTTTGAATAGAAGATCTCATTAATTTTATGATATACAGTGTAAATCACATGTATTGTAATTATCCCATGATATTTAGCTCAAGTAAATAAGACAGATAAATATGTCTGTGTCTGCCTATTTAAGTATAGATTTATATTTATATCTTTTTATTAATATTTAGAGGCGAATTATTTATAACAATTTAGTGATTCTTTAAATAATAATACAAAAACCATACTATGTTTCAAAGTTTGATCTATAATTTTAAATTTTTAAGCAATGTTTTAGTTCAAAAGTGTGTAATATTTTTTTCAGATCCTCACAAATAATATAAATATATTGTATAGTCTCATAAATACCATGGATGTGGTTATGAAAATTTAAAGTAAACATCAGATAGGGGAAGATAGTTACTTGGAAGTGAAAATATCAAAATAGCTATGAATCTACAGCTTACCAGTTCTACTATAGAAAGAAAGAAAAGATAGTAATCTCTTTCTGTCTTTGGTCTACATTAGAGATCTCTTGAATTCATTTTCATAAACGAGAATTTATTAAGCACTGTAGAATATTTGTAATATATCTTGAACTAATAAAACAAAGGCACCCCAATACACGGAGACACGACTACAGGCTGTGACTACATAAGAAAGAATTAAGAAATAAAGAGGTATAGAGTCAATGAACTTAGAGGGTCTTCAAAATGACTTGAGCCCATGCATTGACATCCACATTAGCAAATGCCTGGACAGAGACATCGAGACAGCCCTTGATGATAGCAGAAAGGTCAGCAGCAAGAGAAATGCTGATGTCGATGACAAGGGGGATGTGGACTTGAGCAGACTCGATTTGAGCATGGACTTCGGCATCAAAATTACCCTTGAGCTTGGTCACAAGCTTGGGGAGTTCGACAGTGATTCTTCTGATGAACATGGTCTCAATCTTGACTAGGAAAGCAATCAACTGGACCTCGTTCATAAGAGATCCATCAAACATGCTCTTGATTTCTCCTTCAAAGGGAGAATACACAGAGGCCTGGAGTTCAGCATTAATGTGGGCATCAGCCTTGGCTAAAATAGACAATGAAAAAGAAAGAAGAAGAAAAAAAAAAGTCAATGTCAATAGACCATTACAATTGATGTTCTGTGTGTCTGTGCCTTCCGATGCACTGATATGCTTACCTGGGATACCACGGACACTGTTATTCTCGACAGCAGTGATACGAGCGTTGCCAATGGAGATAATACCAGTAGGGCTAGTGGCCTTGATGTTCAAGTTGGCCTTGATCTGTTCACTGATCTAATAAACCAAAAGCAATGCATTAGATATACACTTTTTCTAGTAGTAGTAGTATTAGTAGTAATAAAAATGTATTCAACGTGTATTACCGAACCAGACAACTTGACAAGAATATCAGCATGAGCTCTAGTCTTGAGAGTAGCCATGACTTGGGTAGCGAGCTGGGCACTAGCAGCCACAGGGTAGTTGGTTCTCTTGTGAAGACTGTTTCCGAGGAGACCGCCCACAAGTCCATTGCCTCCATCACCACTGGCGCTGACGTCGTCGCCAGTGCCTCCGAGAACACCACCCATCAGTCCACTGTTTCCTAGAACACCATCCAAAAGACCTCTAGCAACAGGGGCACTGGCAGGGTGAGCATAGGTGGCAGTGCAGAAAAGAGCAGCGCTCATAAGAAAAGCAGAGCCGAGAGAGAACTTCATGTTGATAGTAAGATAAGAGAGATAGGCTGTTGAGATATTGTTCAACTGCTCTCTGACACCTTTGCTTATATACATTTCTTCCCCTCCCTTCTCTTATTACTGTAACCACTGCCTATCGTTATCGTTATCATTATTATCATTATTAAGTGGTACTGTCGCATGCGATATCCATAGAAGAGTTGTTAGGATCTTTCTTATTCAGGCCAACAGGTGCATAACCGTCTTCATTAAAATAAAATTAATAAAGGTACAATGGCGACCTAGCGTGACATACCAAACATATGTCTGATCTCTCAGTGGTATTAAACATTGAATACAGGATGTGAATCACTTGCCTGTTTTATAAATATACTTAAAATGTGCGTGCATTCTACAGAAATGCACTTTCTTACGAATAGAGTTGTTTATTAAGATACCATTGGCTGACAATGTATGCTACTATAACTGCTGTTACAGGAACTGCCATAGAGACAATTGGCTGTTTGTTTCTTGCACAGACAAAATACATCTTATAGACGAGTCATTCGTACTGTGGTATAAGAATAGTCCTAACTCATGTATCAATAGAGTGAATTATCAATATCATAGTTAATTGAGATAGTGAGTTTAACTTATATTATTAATAATGTTTAGATGGTGAAAATAAGTACATTTGCACCACAAAAATAAGCTGTAGGTTGTACCTATACCCCTTAATACATTATATTAAGTTCAATCAAATCTACCACTTAAACCCCATAGTCACAGAAATAGTATTCAGCCATCTTACAGTTATGTAGGATCAGCTATTTTTTGTTGATCTCCCTTTTTCTTTCCTAAATAAACACTACTACGTATACATAAAGTGACATAACTTATTTATTAATGAAAGCTCACATCGAGAAATAGGTAATTACATTGGCTTTCTATAACCTCAGGACATGCCTGCGTTAATTGTAATTACACTTAATGTTCTTTTGTATAGCTAATCTTAGTAATATCAATATTTAGCTAATTAAAGGTGAAACCATAAGTATTATTTTTCATCATCAAATGTACTAGTTTTTGTCAATCTGAAAAGTGTCATAATTCGTAGACGAAAGAGATAAGATGGTGAAACCTTTAAAACCATTAAGACCATTAAAGTCGGTCAGTGAATTAAGATCATATATAGTACATTGATAAAAATAATACAAAACTATTTGCCATTTTGACTCATATTTAAGATGGCGAGTCTTAATAAGTAGCACAGAGAAAACAGCGATTCAATAGTCTATTACCAAGCGACTGGGTTCATGAGCAATATTTGATGAAACAGATGGATATTCTCCTTTTGTGGTTACTCAGTGGCAAATATGATGTAGACCCTTAGTTTATTTGATAAAGGGTGGCAGTAAAATTATCAGGAATGTCATTTTAACTATTGAAATTCATTCACTAATGTTGAGTGATTATCGATTTTTTGTTTTAGCATAGTCAATGTCAATCTTTCACGCTTATTCTCATGCATGAATTCTATAAAACAATTGCACAGCCTTTCTTTAATAATAAAACTAACTTTTTCTTCATCCAAGTACTGTTTATCATGTATAAAAAATAATGCAAATAAATAACTGATTTCATTGAAAATAGCTAAAGGGTTTGATCTGGTTGCTATTTGATACTATGTGGAGAGCTTAGCGTAAATGGAAAACACAACAATTAGGAAAGAAAATACAAAAGGCTACAAAGACTAACACAAGTACGATTTATTATGTAGATAATTTAATGAATCTGACAAATTGTGCACATTGATAAGTGCTAAAGCTTGATCAAAGTATAATCCGGCATTATGTGTACAGATGAACTTGAATAGAGAATAAAACAAGTAGAAAATAATAATAATAATAAAAAGGCTAGAAAGCCTAATTTGAGTATCTATTGTTATTTTTTGAATAATCTAACGGTGCTGATAAACTGTACACGTTAGAAATGGTAGAACTTGGTGCAAATGTCATTTGATATAGAAACAACTTAGTATGACTGACAAACAGAAAAACCAACAAAGAAATAAAAAAAAAAGAAAAGGCATAAAACATTTTGTCCCACACTCTTCTATTCTTAAAATCACAAACATCTACTTTCTATATTGTAGAGTAGTTATTTGGCTCCCTATTCAATGTATTAATAAATTTTACTATTCTAGATTCTGTGTAATTTTTCTCCTTGTACTTTACACCCAAATATCTTGTAATAAATAAAGAAATAGTTGTATTATTACTATTTTAGTATTTCTTGATTAGACAGTAATATTCTCACTTTAAATGTAAAGATTAAAGTTTCTTTCTTGCCTTATTAAGTTATGAGAAGTTGTCTATATTTTTGCCATTGATTTCTTAAATATTTGTACTGAGATAATACAATAACAAATATGAGAAGTAAAGAAAAATAACTATAAACCCTATTTGTTATTGTACATCTACCATTAAATTTATTCAACACTATTTATTATATATGTGATATTCTACCAGTTTCTCTTCTAATAGACTGTGTATGTAAGTATTTATTTTATTCTTATAGCAATCAATCCAAAATTATGGACTTTTTATAAATATAATAATAGTAATAATATAGAACCAACTGTATAGTTAAAGCTGCTGTGAGATGAATCTTTATTATTAACACAATCATACATTATCTATGACTTGTTTGATGAATAAAATATGTGTTTATTAAGATAATTTCTTTCTACACACCTTTATATAAATATGTGTGTGTATTTAAATAAAGAGAAAATATTATATTAAGCAGATGATAAATAGAATAAGGCTCCATTACAATAGGTATAAATGTTCTCTTTCTTCTGATAGAGGGTTTACGACTCTTGCTATAGCAACACAATGTGTTGATAAGTTAAACTCACTATCTCAATTAACTATGATATTGATAATTCACTCTATTGATACATGAGTTAGGACTATTCTTATACCACAGTACGAATGACTCGTCTATAAGATGTATTTTGTCTGTGCAAGAAACAAACAGCCAATTGTCTCTATGGCAGTTCCTGTAACAGCAGTTATAGTAGCATACATTGTCAGCCAATGGTATCTTAATAAACAACTCTATTCGTAAGAAAGTGCATTTCTGTAGAATGCACGCACATTTTAAGTATATTTATAAAACAGGCAAGTGATTCACATCCTGTATTCAATGTTTAATACCACTGAGAGATCAGACATATGTTTGGTATGTCACGCTAGGTCGCCATTGTACCTTTATTAATTTTATTTTAATGAAGACGGTTATGCACCTGTTGGCCTGAATAAGAAAGATCCTAACAACTCTTCTATGGATATCGCATGCGACAGTACCACTTAATAATGATAATAATGATAACGATAACGATAGGCAGTGGTTACAGTAATAAGAGAAGGGAGGGGAAGAAATGTATATAAGCAAAGGTGTCAGAGAGCAGTTGAACAATATCTCAACAGCCTATCTCTCTTATCTTACTATCAACATGAAGTTCTCTCTCGGCTCTGCTTTTCTTATGAGCGCTGCTCTTTTCTGCACTGCCACCTATGCTCACCCTGCCAGTGCCCCTGTTGCTAGAGGTCTTTTGGATGGTGTTCTAGGAAACAGTGGACTGATGGGTGGTGTTCTCGGAGGCACTGGCGACGACGTCAGCGCCAGTGGTGATGGAGGCAATGGACTTGTGGGCGGTCTCCTCGGAAACAGTCTTCACAAGAGAACCAACTACCCTGTGGCTGCTAGTGCCCAGCTCGCTACCCAAGTCATGGCTACTCTCAAGACTAGAGCTCATGCTGATATTCTTGTCAAGTTGTCTGGTTCGGTAATACACGTTGAATACATTTTTATTACTACTAATACTACTACTACTAGAAAAAGTGTATATCTAATGCATTGCTTTTGGTTTATTAGATCAGTGAACAGATCAAGGCCAACTTGAACATCAAGGCCACTAGCCCTACTGGTATTATCTCCATTGGCAACGCTCGTATCACTGCTGTCGAGAATAACAGTGTCCGTGGTATCCCAGGTAAGCATATCAGTGCATCGGAAGGCACAGACACACAGAACATCAATTGTAATGGTCTATTGACATTGACTTTTTTTTTTCTTCTTCTTTCTTTTTCATTGTCTATTTTAGCCAAGGCTGATGCCCACATTAATGCTGAACTCCAGGCCTCTGTGTATTCTCCCTTTGAAGGAGAAATCAAGAGCATGTTTGATGGATCTCTTATGAACGAGGTCCAGTTGATTGCTTTCCTAGTCAAGATTGAGACCATGTTCATCAGAAGAATCACTGTCGAACTCCCCAAGCTTGTGACCAAGCTCAAGGGTAATTTTGATGCCGAAGTCCATGCTCAAATCGAGTCTGCTCAAGTCCACATCCCCCTTGTCATCGACATCAGCATTTCTCTTGCTGCTGACCTTTCTGCTATCATCAAGGGCTGTCTCGATGTCTCTGTCCAGGCATTTGCTAATGTGGATGTCAATGCATGGGCTCAAGTCATTTTGAAGACCCTCTAAGTTCATTGACTCTATACCTCTTTATTTCTTAATTCTTTCTTATGTAGTCACAGCCTGTAGTCGTGTCTCCGTGTATTGGGGTGCCTTTGTTTTATTAGTTCAAGATATATTACAAATATTCTACAGTGCTTAATAAATTATCAGTATATTAATCCTATTCATAAGTAGTGTTTCCTTGTGAAATTCATACTGGCTATCTCATTAGCACTAAAATATAAATGAGTCTGTTGTACTCAATCCTACAAGAGTATAGACTATTACACTTTTCTCTCTAATCTCTCTCTCTGTCCACCAGTCTATTGATTCGATTGATATTTTAACATAGTCAGAATATAATAAGACATATAGTATATCTCTAAACACAGTATTGTTTGATGAGAGCCATTCCTGCATTACTATGAATTTAATTGGACAATCCATTGATGTATCATTGTCTCCCCTTTTTTGTTGTGTATCTGATGATATTTCTCAATGACATCAGGCATAAAAGACTCAGAGAAATGATATATTATGGGTGTAGTATACTCTTCTTTAATTTATATGCATATATTAAAGAGTTATAGATAAAGGTAGATCTTCAATAAAGTACATCTCTTTATGCATTGCCGTCTGAATAGTAAGTGAGTAATAAGATAGGGAACGAGTGCTGATGATACCACAGGACTTCCACTCGAACATATCATAGTGTCCTACAGAGATCTATTCTTAGCTAGGGACATAGCTTAGTGCTCTTCAATCCCTCGGCGCCTTTTTCTATACTAATGAGGCTAGTCTGGGCACCAACAATAGAGATACTTTTTCATCGATGCCACTCATACAGTACACCACTATACAATAGTATGCAATAATATGCAATAATATGTAATGTAATAAATGTAATAAATGTAATAAAATGACGCCTTGAGCATCACATTTTTAGCAATAAATCAAGTCACTTGACAAAAACAAAAACACTGTTAACCTCTAATATCGGAATTTAAACTGAAAAGTAACCCATTCACTATCCATGTTACTCTTCTGTACAGTAAGACGCTGTGCCTAAAACGTAAAAGTGTTAAACTATAGTGTGGTGTTTGTAATACATTGTGTTTTGTTTTTGTTTATTTAAAATGTAAGCTTAGCACTATTGATCCAAGCAAAAATAAATAATAATAATAATAATAATAAACAAAAAAACAAAAAAACAAAAAAACAAAAAACACTTAAAATGTATCTATTGCTATGACTGGTATTTTGTCATGATAAAATGTATTGAAGGTTTATCTACTTGAACTTCTGTTTGAAGTCTTTAAAAGTCATTCCAGAGAATAAAAGGATATAAACTTAATATTACTATTAAGTGTATTATTATTAACAATAATAATAATAATAAGGAAAACAAAAGAAATGACTACTATAAAGAACTGCCAGAGTCCTTTCGAATAGTTTCTTCCATGTTTGAGATTATTTCTCGTGTTTTCTCCTTCCAATGTGGATTGTCTTTACTGATAATGAAACAAGGTGCATCTTCTTTGGAATCTTCAACA